>JZKD02S1401743.1:0-11267 GCA_000966675.3 Picea glauca
CTGAGACCTTAAATGGTTAAAATCGATGGGAACCTGGGCTTGAGCGTTGCTTATGTGTCTTGGAGGTCCTAACCATTGCAGGGTAGGACGGATGGGTAGTCAGTCTTTTTATTTTCAATTGATTGTTATTCATTACTGGAAGATGTCATTGTGCGTCTTAGATCTTTATGTTGATATCGCAGTTGTATGCATCATGATTCGTCGTCATGCAACAACGCAGAGTATAATGTTTTGTTACCCTTGTACACACGCACACACAAAAAAAAAAAATCACTTGTTATAAGAGGTTGTCTTTGTAAGGAGGAGGAATGTTACAGTAAATGACTCTGGCTAAGATGGAGAGGACAACAATTGAAAAGGTATAAACAACATTTAACTAACCCACTGACAATGACTGGCATGGGTTTCAATATTGGAATATATGGCATATGAAGGAATTTGATTTATATCTCCTCGACCACAAAGTTGATAGTCAAGATAGATAAATTGATAGGGACTACTAGATGCTACGACAAGTGACAATATGACACATCACTCATTTGTTAATGGAAATGGAAAAGAAAAACTAATGAAAAGTCCTACCTACTCTATGCACTCCCATGTATAGGAGTGTTTCACAATTGCATTTACCATGTATTAACTATTAATTTATGGAGCTTGATTTAATATGCAGCTTATTTCTTTAATTTCTTCAACACCTTAAATAAAAATTGATCTTTCAATCAAAAAAAGATAGACACTTTAAATGATGAATAGTAATAGAATAAGTACTCAAATATAATCTCACACATACACAAGAATTTACCCTTAAAACAAACCAACAAACAACGAAATTCTTCGTTTTCCCTTATTGTTGTTATAAACCAGCACTACTAGCAAAAATCCTTTGATGTACTTTTACACCATAAATTATACGTTGTTTCCTTTGAAACTATGTATATCAGCTACAATAAATTAACTCTAGTGCTTCGCTTTCTCATTGTGTATAATAATAGACAGTAGAGTCATATACTTCCCACTCTCATTCACCTGTAAACAGTCTCCTTCCCTCCACTCTTGCGTTGCATAACAAGTGAATAATGGAGAGGGTTTGAACTTTTTATATACTAGGCACAAGGAGGAGAGATGCGTGAACTTGAATTAGGGAGCATCATGCATGTCTTTACAACTAGACTTTACAACTCAACTCAAATTGTAACTTGACTTGTGACTAGACTTTGCATGAAAACTGTCCCTTGAGAATTGGCTTTGCATGGCATGACAACTTGACATGCCAACTCGACATGCAACTCGACATGCAGCTTGACATTTACAACTTGAGTTTGACAACTCAAACTAGACATGCAATTAGACTTTTACCACTTGAGTTCGACAACTCGAATTTCTTTTCATGGTGGATAGTGTTACAGGTGCCAATGCACTAGATCAATACATTTACATTATTTGCATAAGGAAGATTGTTTGTTTCTACCTCATAGGAATTGTACATTCAACCTAAATTTTACAGGTTCCTTGAATTTTTCTCATGGCTCACAAGGCTTGACTAGGCTCACAAAGGTTATACGTTCCCCCTGACTTTTTCACTAGAATGTATATTCTCACAAAGTTTGTACATTCCCCCTTACTTTTGCATTAGACTTACCTCTTGACTATTGTCTTAGACTTACAAGGCTTCTTCCTTTTCCTTGGCTAGACTCACAATATCATATAGCATCTTGTTCATCCTAACTTTTGGTTTAACTCATAGAGGTTGTATGATCCCCCTCGATTTTGTCAATACCTCACAAGATGGGTTGATTCTCCAAATTTCCCTAGCTAGCCTCACGGTGGCCCACATGGCCTCTCATTGGAGAATGGTTGTCGATGCTGCCAAATTTAACACTCCCTCTCAGTGAGGGATTCATTCTCAGCCACACCAAGCTTGCCTCTCAACTGCACAAACTGTCTCAATGGAAATGGTTTCGTCAGGATATCATATACCTTCTCACTCATGGCTATGTATTGTAGCTTTAAAAATTTCTTTGGACCATGACTCTTGATGTAATGGCATTTCATGTCAATATTATTTGTCATAAAATAAAATAATGGGTTCTCTGTTAGTTTTATGCAACTTTTATTATCACAATGAACCACCTTCCTCTCTAGCTCATCCCCAAACAACCCAGAAACTAATTATTTGATCCATATTGCTTCCCTGTTAGCATCACTTGTTGCAATGTACTCAGACTTTGTTGTACTTTGTGTAATGGATCCTTGTTTACTTCTTGACCATGAGATCATAGTGGATCCTAAAGTGAATTAGTATTTGGAAGTACTCTTCCAGTCCACTCGGCTTCATGCGCAGTCATCATCTGCATACCCATGCAGAAACAAACCACTATTGGATGTATGTATTATACCATAGGTAATGGTCCCTCTGAGATATCTCAAGATGTTCTTTTCTTCCACCCAGTGTTTTTTTCTCGGTTCAGCCATGAACTGACTCAATGCAATCATAGCATCTCAGAATCATGCAACTTCCTCAGGTTGGTAATCATCGAAGTAGACATGGATTTACAATCTATCATACCAAACCTCTTTAACACATCCACTGTGTATTTACCTTGTGCCATAAATATCTCACCCTGTGTTTGTCACACTTCCAATCCTAGGAAGTAATGCATCAAGCCTAATTCTTTCATCTCAAATCTTGAGATTAGCTCTCGTTTACACCAGCCAATTAGCCCTTCATCTCCTATCAGAAATAGATCATCAACATACATGATTAATATAACAGGTTGGTTCCATGTTATCTTGAAGTACAGATTCACATCAACATCACTTTTCTAAAATCCACCAATACTACCATACCAAACAATGGGATCCTACTTAAGACCATACAAGCCCTTTCTTATCTTTCATACATGAGTGTCTTTTTTATGTAGTACAAAACCATCTAGTTTTTCCAAAAATACCTCATGTTCAACCTTTCCATTAAAGAATGATGTTTTTACATCCATCTGATGTAATTTCCCACCAAGAACTTAAGATTATGCAATAATAACTCAAATGGAGGTATATCTGGCTACAGGGGAAAAAGTTTCATCATAGTCAATTCCTTCTTTCTAAGAGAAGCCTTTGGCTACAAATATTTCTTTGAAATTTTCCACACTCCCATAGGCTTCATGTTTGATCTTATAGACCCATTTGGAAGAGACAACTTGATGTAGACCCTCGTTCCCTCCTCATGGCTTCTCGACCTCACGGTCAAGGATCTTCAAATATTTGAGTTGGATTATCTCCTCGAGACCTTGGTGGCCTCGAATTGAGTTAACACATGTTCTTTATCACCTTAAGCGTAGTTCATATGGAACCCACGGACCCTTTCTTCAGCACTCCTTAATCTTTGAAATTGCAGGCGTTAGCTCCTTTTTGCTAGCCCTCTCCTTAGGCAACCTCAGGCTATGACCCGAGATTTAACCTCCTCAGGAACTTTGGACTTCGAACTTTAGCCACTTCGACTATAACTACAACCCTTTCCCTCAAACTTCGAACTGCGAACACATCTAACATGAGAATCAACAGTTCTCGCCTATCCTGCAGCCAACCAGGGATGATTTTAAGGATGAAATTTATTTTAAAATGTAGAAACTTTGGCGAATCTTGTTTTTCCTTCATATGCCAACTATAAATGTTTGGCGATATTTTTATAAAAATATTCAAATTTATGAGGATTTTATATAGACTGTATAAAATTTTGGCGATTTTTAAGGTAAAATAATTTTATCCTATAGAATTTGGGAGAATCATTTTTAGAATAGCGAATCTTTTTTTGGAAAAAACCATGGAAAATTAGCCCATGAGAAAAATTTAGCCCCTAAAATCATCCCTGTAGCCAACAACTGATGGACGGCCAAGATTTATTCTACTCCCGACTCTTCGGGTATCCTCCTCCTTCGCCTTTCTTTCAGAGGGATTTTCCTCCAAGACTTGTGGATCTATGCCACGTATCCTCGCCGCAACCAATGGCTTCGATCTACTTCGCACGTCGTGGTTTTCACGAAGATCCCTATCTGCTTGGCGAAAATTCTTCGAAGCTGTTCTTTTTCCGAAATTTCTTATCCCCTGCCATGTCTCAACCTTCCCTCCAATGGCTAGGATCTCTTCCCAGATTTGTACTTTGGTGTTTTTAACCCTTCTATGCTCAAAATCCTCTCATTCACGAATTTTCGAAAGGACCCACAACTAACCGCTGCGCAACTTTTCCTAGATCCGACAGTCTAAGATGATCTCACTCCTAAATGGATCTACGGTCCATATGGACTTTGAGGTGTAACCTCCCCCCACCTTTTTGAGATCTAACGGTTGTTCGTAATCCCAATTCTTTCCGAAGGGATCTCGACCATCACTTTGTGACTTTCAACATATTTCCCCCTTTATGTTGATTCTGGGTCGTTGTTTCTCCTGAGATTGATTCCTATGCACTCCTTGCAAACTTGGAATCTCTAATGAAATTCGGACTTAGTGATTTCTTCAAAAGAAATTTCTCTACACATTCCTTGCGCTTCATAGTCCCGTTTTCGACACTTAGTCGATTCTTGGCCTTGTGCACTCCTTGCAACACTCTGCCTAAGCTCCTCGTTATCTCTTCTAAGCTTCACTCCTTGAACCCTTTGACTCCTCTGAGGGCTACTTTGACACTTAGTTGAACTTTGAATCTTTGCACTCCTTACAACAGATTCTTATGGAATACTTAGCTTCTTGTGGGCAATTGTGCACACTTTGCAGTAGTCTCTTTGCACACTTTGCAAATGGATGTTTCATGCTATCTCTTATGAGCTTCGGAGTCAAAACAGACTCTATCAACACATTCCTTGCAGACTATATGCACACCTTGCATGAACTCAATGAAGAGAAAATAATCAAAACTTATCCAGAAACTTTACAGTTTCATATACTCAACAACATAACTCATTCATTCATGGAAACAAAATAACAGGGAATTGTAAAAAGTAGCAACACCATGCATGGGATCAATTTTCCTCTGTTATATTCATTCAAAAGTAAATGGCTACAACTATGATAAAACAACAACTACTAAATCACAGCAATATCCTACCAACTTATCGTAGCCTCATTCGGGCATACAAAACCTCTATTTATCCTAGAGGGTTCTTAGGGTTCCCTCTGACTACTCGTCTTCTCGAAAAAAAACCTAAATTCTACTTAAGTTTTGTTAAATTAAATACCAGGAGTGAAACTCCCAAATAATTCATGATCATTCATCTCCCAACCATTTGACCTTCTTCAGTTTTCAATTATTCAAAAAAACGATTTGCAGGAAATGCCAACGTTTAAGATTCTGAATTATTCAAAGGCACGCTAAGGTGTTGAGTTGTCTCTACATGTGTACTTGCTGATGATGCTCCTGCATCATACTCCCCTAGCCAAAAATTCATGGACTCATGTCCATGAGCTCCTGCACTAACTTTCCATTCTTCTAGATATCAGCTTCATTTTCCCAACTGGTGTCCCTTCCAATAGACCAAATATCGGGTGTCCCTTTCAATAGACCAAATATTCTATAGGATATTGAAGAATCGAGTGTCCTTTCCAATAGACCAAATATTCAAAATAGGTCTTCCTCTTGATCTTCTTGCCAATCCTCTGATCAATGATCTTCTCCATATGTGGCTTTTCTTCTATAGGAATTTTCTTTTCCCACTGAATCTTTCTCTGACCTTTTGTTTCTCCTTCTTCATCTTCCCTGTAAGGATACAGGTCTGATATGTTGAATATGGGTGATATGCCCACATCATCTGCCAACTCAATATCATAGGAATTTGCATCAAACTTCCTTAAGATCTTACATGGTCCTATCTTCTTCATTTTAAACTTTTTATATGTTCCCTTTAGAAACCTTTCTTTATTAAGATGTGTCAGAACCTGATCTCCTACTTCAAATTGAAGCTCTCTACGATGTTGATAAACTCTGTGCTTGTACTCTTGGCTAGATTTATGCAACTGCTCTTTGATCTGGCTATGGAGATTCTGCATTTCTACAATAAAATATTATGCTCCAATGCTTCTGATCTTACTCTATTCCAAGTCTCTCAACTCAACTACTCGTCTTGGTTTCATTCCATACAGTACTTGGAATGGGCTCTTCCTAGCGCTCATGTTTGGTGAATCATTGTATGCAAATTCTGCTTGTGGCAGAATCTGATCCCACTGATTATGATGCTCAACAACCAGACTCCTCAATAAGTTTCCCAATTTTGTTCACCACTTTAGTTTGTCCATCTATCTGAGGGTGATAAGCTGATATGAAGGACAAATTTTTCCCCAACTGTTGGAACCAGGCCGAAGGGGAAAGAAGAACGATCATTGGAAAGAAAGCATGCAGAAAGTTGAAGTAACAACTGGAAAAAGAAGAGCACACGCGCATGCAAGAAAGCGTGCACAAAGGAAAGTGACAGCTGGAGGAAGAACAACACATGTATGGGAGAAATACCTAATGTAAGAAGGGTTAGGGTTTTGGTAATACTTTAAAAAAAGGTTGAAGAGCCCAAAATGTATAAATATAGATACGAAAGTATCAGTTAAGAGGTAATGTGATGTGATATTGTGTTTTATGGGTTATTGTTATGAACCGATTTTGTAATTTGTTGAGCAAATAAGATACGAGGGAAGGTAGATCTGAGGATTAGACCACAGGCTGTGGAGCCTGGTGCGATCTAGTTCGCCTCACATAGATATTACCCTGTTTGATGGAGAATTGTAAGCACGTGACGCCAGGAATACAAAACTGCCAAAATAAAAGAGCTAAGAGACAAATCTTTGTGGATGTATCCCAGGAGGGGGTGAACCATGGTAATCCTCATGTAATGTGTTGAATGTATGCATGTCCCTTCTTTCTTTTAGCAGTTAACGGTTAAGCTTGATGAATGATTTAATACATTGTTATGAACTTGTTTATACTTTTCTTAAATAAAACTGTGGGATATATGTATGTGATTCCAAGGAACAAGTAGTTTCCCTTACCTCTCACGGTATCTGGCCTTAATCAAGAACCCTTGTCCCCTACTCTATCCTAGGCTTTAAACTCATGAGTCTTACAGCCACTCATTTAAAGCTATCTTGGGTGAGATGCATAGCACTTTCTGGGTGTTGTGTTTCCTTCTGGTTTACTAGGAGAGCCGATAGTTTTAGAGGATTTGTTGGAACCCCGAATGACATGAACCCTGGGTCAATGATTCAGATAATCCAAGAAGGGAATTGATAACCAACAAATGATTATGTTGTCATGTTAAGAGGAACAAGAAGGGATTGAGTAGATGAGATAGAATGAATATGAACCGAAGGAGCGGAATAGAAGAGAAATGAACCGTTAGAAGGGGATGCTGAGACCTTGGAACCCCATGAGAGAAGAAATCGAGGGTTGTTTGAGGACTAAAGAGATAGAGTATTCACAGAAAGACAATAGAAACTTCGGGATCCCACCGCGTAAATACTTGGATAAATACGTATTTACAGATTTACATGAAGTCTTTTTCTGTGATTTTTTGCATCTACTACAGGAGTAGATCTTAAGGTTAAAGGATAACCACGTGATGAACCAGATTCAACAGCTAGATTGGAATCCAGTTGAATTTTGGCTTGATAGTATTGTGGTAGGCTTTATCACAGAATTTGTGGTAAACATAGCAAATTCATACAACGTAGCCGAGTAAGAGTTCCTACAAGGACCCAAAGGAAGGTACATCCGATCACTATATACTTCTATCAATATACTGCTATATAACAAAGGTGTAATGACAATGGAATCAGATAGCTAGACTTCCCTGAGCGCATGGGGGAAGGGGGGAAGCATTGACAGAGAGAGGAGGAATGGAAGGAGGGAAGGATACAGAGAAGAAGGAGGAGGAACCCTTGGACCCGATCTTGATGGATGACGACCAACTCAAGTGGATCTTGGTGTCATCAGGAACGATGCGTAGTGGAGCACCCTACCAATATAAGGTGAATACCAAGAAGAGAGTCATAGTCGACAGGGAGGGCTTGGCCAACGATGAGGAAGAGGTAGAGGATCTTTGGGCTATGGAGAAAATTAAGGAAATCTTGTGCACCGCATATGAGGGGAAAACAAGAGGCCCAAGAACAGGAGGAGAAGAAAACCATCCCTTCAATGTTAATGTCAGTGCGGAACCCATAAACCCGTGTGCGACCAATACACCAAAAAGAACACCACTGTTTAGACAACCAAAGTTCAGAGGAAGTCCGACCGTAGGAAGTACATCTACACAAGAAGCAACAACTGGAGGAGCCATTCCAGGAAACCTTAGTCAAGTATATATAGTGCGTAGAGGAGGGAGTAGCCCAATATTTGGAATAGAAGGGAACGATCCTACTATCAGATTACCATATTTTCGAGGAGAAGCAGCAGAAGACCCTGAGAAGAATATGTTCATTTGTGAAAAGATTTGGGAAGCAAAGAAGATCACTGATGAAGACACCAAACTCGCACAACTAGCAATCACGCTAAGGGTCCACGCACTAGACTAGTACATGAGTCTAGATGCGAACAATGTTCCTAGAAAGACAAGGACACTAGATGACATTAAGAAACTATTGATCAATGAGTTCTAGAAGTCGAGCTCAAAGGATCAATGCATGAATGAGATGATTGAAATAAGACAGAAACGAGGAGAATCGGTATGGGAGATTGATCAAAGGCTCAATCAATTAAAAGGAAAGTTAAAATACCTTATGATCGATATGCAACATCGACACCTATTCGTCAACTCACTACTCCCACACTTAAAATATTCATTATGACAACAAAAGTTTCAGACACAGGAAGACACCCTGCAGGAAGCCTTGCAATTGGAAGAGAATAAGTACCAGTAGATGGACCCGACTATCAAAGAAATGAAGGAGGATCTGAAGAAATTAACATTTCAGCTAAACCAGAATAAGAACAAGTACAAACGAGAGTTTGTTTGGTGCACTACCTACAGGACGGAAGAACACCATAAGAATGAATGTCCAACATTCACATAGTATATGGTGACAGGGATGCCAAACTCACTACCACAAGGAGGATTATGGTGCGAAATATGAAAGAAACCAGGTCAGATCCTTACCATTGCACGATGATGCAGAAATACCAAACAGTCTCAAAGAACTCATATTACACCTTTTGCAAGTCAGTCGGCCATGAAAACAAATATTGCAGAACTATGGAGTTGATGTGGGAAAGAACATCAGACACATACAGTGTACAGGAAGAAATGATGACTGGGCAGGAAGCACCACAGTTCAATCAAGCACCAACACCATACAACAATGCGTAGCAGCAGTATAATACAGTGCAACAATCTTACAATAACATCCAGCCACAGTACAATCCAGAACAACCCCAGTACAATACCGCGCAGTATAATCAAGGACCACAGTATAACCCATCGCGAGGTGACCGCACAACTTATAGAGGAGCAGGATGAGCCAGAGGAGGTTTCGGATGGGGTAGAGGACCTGTTACATGTCACAATTGCCAACAACCAGGATATTATGCACGGGAGTGCCCACTGCCACTAGCGACTTGTATGTATTGTCACGCATCGGACCATGATATGGAGGAATGTCCGACATTACTTGGAAATATCAAGGAAAAAAGGAATCAAAATAACCATAATGTTTAGTGGATTTCAGCCGAAGCAAGGGATGACAAATGGAACATCAATATAGTCACTCGAGGAGGAACAAAAACAGGAAATGATGTAGTTCGACAGGAACCAGCGTAGAACCAATGGGTAAAGAAGAAAACCGATCCCAAGAAGTAGTTCAATGCGCATAAGGAGAAGGAGATATTTACAGAAGCCTGACAAGAATTCCAGAAGGATAACATTACGTCGACTACATAGCAAAGCAAAGAAGCTCTGGAATACAAAATGCCGCCATCACTGGACCATACCAACAGAATACAACCTGAGGAACAAGTAAGTATGATCAAATACTTTTTGCAATCATGCATCAAAATGTTAAGTGATCCTTCATCTGTCAAAATATTGAAAAACATCCTAGAAAAATGTAGCGGTGAGACGATACAGAAGCCATAATTAAAAATTGTCAACCACCTACACACAAGAAGAAGAACAAGTAGGGAATTTAGCTTAAATGCTAACATTGGGGATTTCAATATGGGAGATATTATACTGGATCTAGGATCCGAAGTGAATTTACTCCCAAAAGCTACATGGAAATACATGGAAGAACCTACACTGGGATACTCAACTGTTCAATTAAAGCTAGAAAATCAACATAGAGTCCTACCAATAGGCAGATTGAAAGGAGTGACGGTAGATATGGATGGTGGGTGCACTAAGGCAGACTTTGAAGTCATCGAAATAGTAGACGCCACAACACCTTACTCGACGCTACTTGGTCTAGATTGGGCGTTCGACAACCAGGCCATAATTAACTTAAAAACCAGAAAAATGACATTTGAGTTGGGAGACTACAACGTCATAGCCCCACTCGACCCATCAGAAGGTGAGAGGTTCATAGAACCCACTTTCCTGGATTTATAAGAGATCGGTCAGTTGTACAGAAAAACTATGCACAATGCAGATTATATAAACCCAATTGCAGATGGTGTACTCAGTTGGCAGAGAATTACCTCATGCACAACAGACTCAGACACCAAGTTAGAAAACTGCCAGCAAAGACTACATGAAGTATCCATGAGAAGGTGTGCCAAAATAGACCGCACAGTAAGGTGGATTGGCACAGAAATCAAAGAACCACCCAGTTTTCATGGGCTAAATGATTTGGAAACTTTCTTGACACAATATGAAGACGAAGTATTAGAAAACTAGAGATTTCTAGAACTGGATTTAGCATTAAAGGCTACACCTGCAAGATGGTGGGGTGAACACAAAGAAACTATCACATATTGGTACCAATGTAAGCGATTACTGCGCATAAGGTTTGGCACAGAACAGGCAGGTAACAAACAAAAGAAATATGACGAACTAGGCACACCAGCAAAACACTTGGAGGAGTGTAAAACACTGTGGAAAATGATGCCACCAGAGGAATATTCTCACCACTTCATTCATACTTTAGAGGGCATACCAGCGAATTGGTATATGGACCAACAAATGCATAAAGGAACCAAGGAATGGGAGACACTCCAATAGAACTTTATAGTCACTTTCTCATTCGAGCATGAGAACCCTAACATAGACACGACCCTGAAATAGATCAGAAACATCATATTCATC
>JZKD02S1401754.1:0-11267 GCA_000966675.3 Picea glauca
TTTTCTTTTTTATCTTTTCTATCAAACATCAACTAAGAAAAAACAGGCTAAGGGTAAGAAGCCCTAACCTACTGACTTTGCAACCCTAGACTGAAATCCCTGAGAGGAATACTTCATACCACAGGAAGGGATGACTACCCCACCCTGATTAAAAAGCACCATGTCAAGCCCACTACTGTAACTGAAACAGCACGCGTTCAAATGCTTGCTAACCTAAAACAACACGCGGGTACCCGCGGGCTGCACTTGCACAGGCCGCGTGTATGTAAAAACTCTAAGAAAAAACTAAACAGAGGTAGCCCAGACTTGGAAGAGGCCTCTAGTATTGACAACTAGGGTCTCTTGAAGGCTTGAATGCTTCCTCTTACAGAAAAGAAAAATAATTGCAAGAACTTAACAAACGCAATAAAGCAGACTGCGACAAGACTGTGAACCAGTAAGACCCAGATAGGATCCAGAAAGCCCCCTGAGAATGTGAAATTCTAACAGGGAAGAGGAGACTGCCTCTTAAGCTCTCTAAGTCCTACACGCTACTGAAACCTCTACAGCAAGAGTTCCAACGCGGGCTGTAGAAGGTTAGGGTGTGGGTTACATGCGTGCAGGCCTTCTGCAGGCCGTGTGTACCTCTGTGTGTCCCGATAATAAATGTCAAGCAACAGTCAAGGAAAAACTGGTATTAATAACCAGGTTCCCTACTAGCTCTGACCTAACAGAAAACAAACAAACAAAGAAACAGAAAATCTACTCCTTTAAACTACCCAAAAACCTCACTTAAATCCGGAAACCCTAAGAGTACTATCCCCAGTGGAGTCACCAATTCTGTTGTTGGGAAATAATACCCTACAGACTAGCAAGCTAGGGTTAGACTTGCATGCAGATCATGACCCTAAAGAAATCACTTTTAACCTACCACCCCAAAACTCAAACCCCTTTTTCACACACAAGTATGGAAAAGACCTACTAACCTTTTTACTAATGTTTGGTGTAGATCCTCCGTTGCGCTTTGCCCGCTTGCTTGCGCTGCTCCTTCCAAAGACAATTCTGCAATCAAGACAAAACACTACGCATGCATGATATTTTTCTACTTGAGGGTTAGAGATTAAGCATAAATCAAATAAAACATATATAACTCGTGCATTGGGACGGGAAAAGTATTCTTTTATTAATCTCAAGATGAATCAACTTACAATAATGATAGAGACCGGCCACCGTTCCTCGATCTTGATCCTGGGCTCCTCCTCTTCTTTGTCCTCCAACTACTTTGCTTTAATTCTCCTTAAGCTTGAGGAAAGGCTAAAGGGTTGGGACAAATGGATTCGGCAATTGGGCAGAGTTTCTTTGCTATCTTTTTCCTCTTTTCCAAATAGTACCCCTACCCCTTATTTTATAGGCTAGAAGGAGCTAGGGTTTTGGACGAACTCTCGTCCATGCATGGCTAGGAGTTTCAGATAACTGACCCATAGCTTTTTGTCCCGTCGGAAACTTTCCTGTTTTTGTGCTTTGTTAGGTAAACGCGGGCTGTAGTAGGCCTGCCAGCATTCAAACTCGTGCTGTAAGAGGCCTGCCAGCGTTCCAATGCGTGCAGTAGTGGGTTAGGGCGTGTGTCACTTGATTTAAGAGGATTTTCAAGAGTTTGTTCAACATGGATTTGGCAAGGAAGGGATATGAGTTGGCCTGATTCCTGGTAAGCATGTGTGGTGCAATTTAGGGTTATAACACTAGGAGCATTTTTAGGAATTATTTTAGGTGGGTGAGGGAAATAGGAATAATTAATTAATTAATAAAATTGAATTTCTGGTGTAACTAGGGGATGGGTGACATGTGTATGGGGGAGGTTTTTCCTAATTAATTAAATTAAAGGGGAATTTAATGAGAATTTGGGAAAATAATTACTTGAAAAACTCTATAAAAAGGATGGAGGAGGAGGAGTATGGATCTCATCTTTAAGCGTAACGTTATGCTGCTGAATTTTTGTCTTGACTGAACTTATCTTGTGGGAGTTGGGATATCGAGCTCGGGTGACGAGTGGTAGCTCAACCTTGTGAGGTGAGCTAGGTGCTAGCAGTTATTTGGTATTGTGTGTGTGGCCCCTTTGCAGCTCAGGGGCTTAGGGGGAAGAAGAGTACCCCTAGCCTTGGCTGGGAGGTACCGGTGAGGTCACATCAATCTGCAAGCGGGAGCTTGATGGAGCATGCATGGGACAACAACTCGGAGCTGTCTCATTTGGCTATGGTACACATGCATTTATTTTTGAATGGTATATTAATATTGTTCCCATGCTTTCATTATTGTACTTCTTTGTGTAAAGATTATGTTTTACTCAGCATTTTATAATCAATGAACTTAAAGTCATCTCAGCCTTATGCTTGCTGCATTTTGAATTGATTCCCTAGGCGAACCCAACCCTGATTGCTATGACTTTCTATGTTTGTTTTATTGATTATTACGAAGAAATTTGTGTTTTTCTCTTATCCCTTTAGTCATAAATCCGTGCCTGAGTAGTCGACCAGGAGTCGAATCTACGGTCGTCACTTCGGTGTTTAAATACCTATAGATTCAAATTCCCTTCTTTTGTGTGCATGGATGATGAGTGAAGGATAAATTTTGCACAGCCATCTATCCTTTACTTATCTTTTTATTTTCCCTTATGATTGATCTCTAATCCTTGCGCCCTTCTTGTGATTGAGTATCCTTGCGTTGATTGATTCATTTTCGAATGATTGGTCCTTGTTCCTTGTTGTGCTGAGTATCTCTGTGTTTTTGTGTGATTATCTCTGTGCTTTATCTCTGCGATTTCTTGGTATAACCTTTTTTATTTTATTGATAAACCCCAACACTTTGTTGGGTATCATCTATGCGATTTTACTAATGAATCCCAGTACTTGGATTGGTCTTTTCACAACGTTTTTTTTAGATGTAGTGACTACTATTGTAATATATAGCGACTTTGTTTTACATATGTTATATTGACTGCGTTTTACATATTTTATTAACTAAGTTTTACTTATTCACTGCATTTTACATATGTTACATTCACTGTAGTTTACCTATGTTATTGACTGCGTTTTACATATGTTGTTGAAAACGTTTATATTGACTGTGTTTTGCATATGTTACTGACTGCGTGTTAATACACAGACAACATTATATTCAAAAACGATATAGAGTTTATAGAGTTCATATCTCCCTCCTTTTTTTACATGCAATTACCACAACGATTTTTCCTGGCATAATTTCGTTGATAAAGTTTTATCTCCTTTTTAAATGCATTTACCACAGCGGTATTTTCCTCTGTGTTTTTTTTNTTTAATGAGAATTTGGGAAAATAATTACTTGAAAAACTCTATAAAAAGGATGGAGGAGGAGGAGTATGGATCTCATCTTTAAGCGTAACGTTATGCTGCTGAATTTTTGTCTTGATTGAACTTATCTTATGGGATTTGGGATATCGAGATCGAGTAACAAGTGGTAGCTCAACCTTGTGAGGTGAGCTAGGTGCTAGCGGTTATTTGGTATTGTGTGTGTGGCCCCTTTGTGGCTCGAGGGCTTAGGGGGAAGAAGAGTACCCCTAGCATTGGCTGGGAGGTACCAGTGAGGTCAAATCGGTCTGCAAGCGGGAGCTTGATGGAGCAGGCATGGGACAACAACTCGGAGCTGTTGCATTTGGCTATGGTACACATGCGTTTATTTTTGAATGGTATATTAATATTGTTCCCATGCTTTCATTATTGTACTTCTTTGTGTAAAGATTATGTTTTACTCAGCATTTTATAATCAACGAACTTAAAGTCATCCCAGCCTTATGCTTGCTGCATTTTGAATTGATTCCCTAGGCGAACCCAACCCTGATTGCTATGACTTTCTGTGTTTGTTTTATTGATTATTACGAAGAAATTTGTGTTTTTCTCTTATCCCTTTAGTCATAAATCCGTGCCTGAGTAGTCGACCAGGAGCCGAATCTACAGTCGTCACTTCGGTGTTTAAATACCTATAGATTCAAATTCCCTTCTTTTGTGTGCATGGATGATGAGTGAAGGATAAATTTTTCCCAGCCATCTATCCTTTACTTATCTTTTCATTTTTCCTTATGATTGATCTCTAATCCTTGCGCCCTTCTTGTGATTGAGTATCCTTGCGTTGATTGATTCATTTTCGAATGATTGGTCCCTGTGCCTTGTTGTGTTGAGTATCTCTACATTTTTGTGTGATTATCTCTGCGCTTTATCTCTGTGATTTCTTGGTATAGCCTTTGTGATTTTATTGATAAACCCCAACACTTTGTTGGGTATCATCTCTGTGATTTTAATAATGAATCCCAGTACTTGGATTGGTCTTTTCACAACGTTTTTTTTAGATGTAGTGACTACTATTGTAATATATAGCGACTGTGTTTTACATATGTTATATTGACTGCGTTTTACATATGTTATTAACTGCGTTTTACTTATTCACTGCATTTTACATATGTTACATTCACTGTAGTTTACCTATGTTATTGACTGTGTTTAACATATGTTGTTGAAAACATTTATATTGACTATGTTTTCCATATGTTACTTACTGTGTGTTAATACACAGACAACATTATATTCAACAACGATATAGAGTTTATAGAGTTCATATCTCCCCCCTTTTTTTACATGCAATTACCACAACGATTTTTCCTGGCATAATTTCGTTGATAAAGTTTTATCTCCTTTTTAAATGCATTTACCACAGCGGTATTTTCCTCTGTGTTTTTTTTGGAATGCAATTATTTACTCTACGTTTTATGACTGTTAACTATGATTTACCATTTTTATAAGTCAATGATGTCTATGCAACGATTTACATAAATGATTATTGATTGATAGCAGATTGTGGCGATTTTAGTGACAACGAATTTATATATGTGTGACAGAGAATTATTAATGGACAACGTTATTACTTGAACTAAAACGAACCTATATCTAAATAATACACAGTGAATCTATATAGTATACAACAAATATATCTCCTTATATTACACAGTGAATGTATGTATTACATAATGATACACATTTACACAACGATTTTAATGTTTATTGATAGCGTTTGACAATTATCATAATTATATTTGACAACATATTATTATATGTATTCTATATAATAATAAGACAAAAATATTATAGTATATAATGAACAACATTATTAGTGATTATATGAACAACATTGGTAGCGTTTATAATGAACAACATTATAGGTATTAGCGATTTCATGAGATATCATGTGAAAATACACAGTGATTTCATGCAATGAATGGGTAGCGATTTCCAGTTTATAGCTCAACAATTATGATTATATTTAATCTCTACGCTTCATATATATTTACTACTGTGTTTTATTACATTGACCGTGTTTTTATATATGATAAAGGACAACGATAATATACCTTGGCAACAATTTCAATATACATAGTAACTCCTTTATTTAGACAACAATTATAGTGTGATATTCCTTGTCATTCCTTTTTATTGTTAATTTACAAATTATGTGACAATGACTTACATGCCAGTGATATATTGGATTGATAAGTGACAACAAATACAAATGTAATCGATTTATTGTTATGTGAATAATCTGATGTTCAGTTGCACTAAAACAATTATATTCAAGGTATAATTTCAGTTTCAATTAGCGAATTTATAAGATAGAAAGTTCATAAGATAGTGATATAGTCTCAGTTTTAATTAGCGATATAAGACAATGAATTCATTTAGTTTTAGTTTTACAAGATAGTGAAATCAGTTTTAAGGGATAGCACTATGTTTAGACAACAATGTCATTATTTCATTAGCGTTAACATCATTATTAACTCTTATTTTGTATAGATAGTGAACACGATTGGACCGAAATATTATTATGGGACAACGATATCATTGTTAGATATATTAGTCCACCTTTTCGATAACTTTATGATAATTATAACATTTCTAATAGTTCACTCCTTCTCACTTAGACATCATGTTGAACGGATAATGGCTTATGGTTGATTGGCAAAGTCGTTTAATAGCTTGCACAATTTAATTTGAGTAATGTCATATTGCATCTTGTTGACCTGTTGCTTGGGGGCATGGGTGTAGTCTTCTTGTCAGTTTTTTCGGTCTCCTAGCACATTGAAAGTTTTCTTGGGTTATTGGCCTGGATGTGTTATGTTGCACCAGGGTTACCTTCACACCTATCGCCTTGAGACGGAATGATTCCTATTGAGGGGATCATTCCTACCGCATGTGGACCTCCAACATGAAGGAACGGTTCCAAGAGAGGTATCCTTATGAGGAATTTGTTGAGCGTCATATCAATGAGTTCAACGCCTTGCGATAGGGTGGTCGTATGGTGCCCCAGTACGAGGCCCATTTTTGGAGCTTCTTTGGTATGCTCTACACCTTTTACCACAAAACTTAAGGGAAACAAGTTCATGTTGGCCTCAGTATTAGGATCCAGCTTCTACTTCGGGTACCAGGAATACTGGATCAAAGAAAGTGTGTTAGAATGTGGGCAGTCACATTACAAGCATGACTACCCAGTGGAGAGGACCGGAGCATCTGGATCAACCAGACCCACTACCATGAGATTTTTTGACAAGGCCCATTGGATTCATGCAGTGGTGAGTAACCACCAGACAGAGCACTAGTCGACTGTGCTCAATACATCAGGTACCATCATTGACCAGACCCTTAGTATTTTGATAGATTTTGGTGTTGCAAATATTTTCATTTCCGGGGTAGCGCTAAAAAGAATTAAGGTAAAGGCAGTCGAACAGGGTGAGTTTATATTTATAGAAATGGATTCGAGAGCTAATCATAAGTTCAGAGGGAAGGTTACGAGTTGTAGCCTTAACCTGGGATAATTTGTCACTAGGGCCAACATGTACGTCATGATATTAGGATATTATGACGTCGTGATCGGTAGGGACTGGTTGGAATCGCATGAGGTGATGCTCAACTATTAGACAAAATGATTGAGCTTGGTCGATTGAGGGATAGAGACGTGTGATCATAGGTTGGAACCAGGGAGTTTCCCTCAGGTTCATCTCTTCCTTACGACTATGGAAGATCTTTCTCAAGGGATGTAAGATTTATACGATCCTTGCGTCAAACGTAAAGGGAGTAGTGGAAGGTCTAGAACCCCTTCTAGGGGTGAGAGAGTTTGCGGAAGTCTTCCCTGAGGAGTTACTTGGGATGCTGCTAGAGAGGGAATTGGAATTTACCATAGACCTAAAACCAGGGACTGAACCGATAGCCAGAACACCTTATCATATGTCGACTCTAGAGTTATAGGAGTTGAAAATGAAACTAAAGGAGTTGATCGACCCGAGACTTATACATCCCAGTGTGTCGTTGTGGGGTGAAATTGTTATTTTCATACGAAAGAAGGATGGGTCCTGGAGACTCTGCATTTACTACCATCAATTGAACAAGGCAACGATCAAGAATCATTATCCGTTGCCAAGGATTGATGATTTGTTGATCAGGTGAAGGGTGCGATGATGTTTTCAAAGATCGACATGAGATCATGGTATCACTAGTTATAGATCAAGGAGGATGATGTTCCTAAGACCTCCTTTAAGACTAGGTTTGAACATTATGAGTTTATTGTTTTACCTTTTGGACTAATGAACACCCTAGGGGTATTTATGATTTTGATGGACGGAGTGTTCTGCGAATACTTGGACAAGTTCATCCAAGTATTCATTGACAATATTTTGATTTACTCTTAGATGATGGAGGAGCATGACAAGCACTTGCGCTTGGTACTATAGTATCTGTGAGAATAAATTGTTTGTAAAATTGTCTAAATGATCATTTTATCAATCAAAGATTCACTACTTAGGGCACGTAATCTCCGTTGAAGGTATCACCATGGATCCAACAATGGTCGAGGCTATTATGGAATTTTCTGCGCCAACGAATGTACCAGAAGTGCATAGTTTCATGGGCTTAGAAGGATACTATTGACAGTTCATCAAGGCTTTTTCAAAGATAGCAAATCCGATTACAAAATTGCAAAAGAAGAACAAGAAGTTTGTTTGGATCGAGAAATGTGTGGAGGCATTTCGGAGGCTCAAGGAGCTATTGACAACATCACCAATACTGAAGGTCCCTGACATGGATGCAAACTTCTTGGTATGCACTAACACATCCAAGGAAGGATTAGGCGGAGTCTTGATGCAAGACGGTCGAGTGATCTCTTACATCTCGAGAAATTTGAGAAGGCATGATGAGAACTATGCAACGAAAAATTTGGAGTTGTTAGCCATTGTTTATGCCTTGAGAATATGGAGACACTACCTTATTGGATGGAAATTGAACTAAAAATAGACCACTGTGGAATACAACATATCTTTACACAAAGTGACTTGAACATGCAACAATGACATTGGTCGGAATTCCTTAGCGACTATGATTTCAATATTACTTACATAAATGGAACAATGAACATAGTGGGGATGCATTGAGTCAGATACCTTGCTTCTTTTCGATGATGCCTCTTCAGATGAATCTATGTGAAAAGATTCTAACTTTATAGCATGGCGATGACTGGTACAAAGAGGTCAAGTATTTTATTGGACATAACACAATGATGGTACCAAAATTTGAAGGATTTACGTTTGATGACGACGGATTATTGAGATTTAAAAAAATCGAATTACGTACCACCAAATGATGAGTTGAGGAGTTTGATCCTAAACAAGGCTCACAGAGCAGTGTACGTGGCTCACTCGGGAGTCACAAAGATGAGGGCATACCTTAAACCCTTATTCTTCTGGAAAGGAATGAAGGCAGACATAGTCAACTATGTGGCAAGATGTCTAGAATGTCAGCAGGTGAAGGCTGAACATAGACATCCAACAGGATTACTACAACCACACCCTATTCCAGAATCAAAATGGGAGGTCATTTCGATGGATTTCATTGTTGGATTTCCACTAACGACAAGGATACACGACTCAATTTTTGTGGTAGTCAACACTCTGACGAAGAGTGCTAATTTTATTCCTGTGTGTATGACGTATTAGGCACCTGACATAGGTAGAGTTTGCATCAGTGTGATTGTGAGGCTGCATGGAGTGCCTAAGAGGATTATATTTGATCGAGGATCGGTGTTTTCCAGACGATTTTGGACTAGTTTCCAAGAGGCATTGGGAACCCAACTTAACTTTAGTTTTGCGTATCACCCGGAGATAGATAGACAGACGAACGAACAAACCAAATCTTGAAGGACATGTTGTGCATGTACGTGATGGACCCACAGAAGCATTGGGAAGAATTATTTCCACTGGTATAATTCACATATAACAACAGTTATCAAAGCACCATTATGATGGCGCCTTTCGAGTTTCTTTACGGGCGACCATGTCAGACACCTTTGACTTGGGATCAGCTTGAGGATAGGGTCCTGGTGGGACTAGAAGTGATCCAAGAAATGGAAGATCAAATGCAAACAATAAGACAAAGGATCATTAAGCACAGGATCAACAGAAGAGTTATGTCGATGTGCACCATGTTGACTGTAGTTACGAAGTTGGAAATCGAGTCTTCTTGCGGGTGAAACCGCATAAGAGTTCGATCAAGTTTGGAAAGGGTTCTAAACTCTCTCCTAGGTTCATGGGATCCTACGAGATTTTGGAAAAGAGAGGGTCGTCGCCTATTAACTAGCCTTGCCTGATCCTTGAGGCGTATGCACAATGTCTTTCACATCTTTGTTTGAGATATTATGTTAGTGATCCTACACATGTTTTGACTTGAGTACCTTACAGGTATCAGATGAGGGTGCGCTCACGGCTGAGCCAATCCACATCCTGGACCATCACATTCGACAACTATGACGTCGAACAATAGATCAGGTCAAAGTCCAGTGGGACAACTATAGTCCGCACTCAACAACCTCGGAGGACGCATATGATATGCGCCAACAATTTCCATTTTTGTTGATGGATAGACTTATGATACTGTGATACACTTTATTTTGACACTTATATACTGTGAAACTTCGGGAAAAAGTTTAAAACAAGAGGGGGTGTATGTAACATCCCCTCTTACGCGCTCTGAGCAAATTTATTCTTTGAGGACACTTGCTTGCAACTGATCCAGATTATTTTGTTATTGGTCATTCGATTATGATTATGAGACATTATGGATTTATGATATGTTAATTTTTTGTATTCATAGAAAGATGTTATTGACTAGGTTATCCTGAGTGTGCAGGAATTTGGACATTGAGGATGTTGAAGCATCGATGAAACCCCTTGGACTTCAGATTGATCCAGGTAGTGGATTGTTGGGTTTGAATGTTATTGATGTCACACATGTACATATGATTAGATGTTATGATGATTGATTATTGTTGCTGACATGATTCGTTGATGGATGTAAGCTGACGATAGTTTGTAAACCAGACTCACATGTGGAGTAGAGGGGTCACGCAGGACAACCATAGACTTGAGGGAGAGGTGTAGACAATAGCCCTGCCACAACCTACTAGCACTCCCACTGTGGCTCGAACTGTAGTTTAATGATTACTTGATTCGAGAATACCCATGATACCTTGACAGACTACGACAGTCGCTCATGATGATTCTAAGGAGCGCACAATAAGGCATGGGACTTATTCCTTAGAGGCCCTTAGTCTCCCACAAGATCACCTGGCAGAGTATGGTTTTTGATGTCTACCAAGTCAATCAAGAGGCAAGTGGCACCCTTGGAGCACGCAGTGCATTCTGAAGGGAAAGTCACACAAGGAAGACAGAAAGAGGCAAGTGGCACCCTTGGAGCATGTAGTACGTCCTGAAGGGCATGTCGTGCAAGGAAAATGAAAAGAGGTGAGTGACATTCTTTGAGCACCTAGTGTGTCCCGAAGGGAACGTCGCGATTTTAACTGGTAAGTGAATAAACCTAGTCATTCCTAAAATGAATGAATTGATAAGTAAGAATTAAAAAAGCAATTTTTTTCCCTATTGAAAATGCCTCCCAACCTAGAGAAATTAAAACCTAGGTCTAAGTAGAAAATGTGGTCAAAATTTAATAATAAATAAACATGTAACAAGAAGGGGGTAAGAAATTGAAATTAATTTATTTAAGTCAAATTATCACGAAGAATTAAAAATTTAAAAAGGCACATGGTTGTTTTATCAATTTTTGATAATTTAATTTTATATAAAAAGAAAAATGGGAAATTGGTTGTTTTTCTACACTTTCTAAATTGATTTTTAGTTAAAAAGGGAAAAGAGGGAAACTTAAAAGAAATAG
>JZKD02S1401798.1:0-11267 GCA_000966675.3 Picea glauca
GAGATCATGAAAGAAAAACAACGCATAAATACAAGAATAGGATACTTCGACATAGACTGTGTCTTGGATGAGGAGACACAAGTGAATATTATGACAAAATACACTTGGGGAATTTTGGGAAAGCTTACTATAGTACCGTCATTGGGGACAATAGGTTTATTCAAAGGAAAGATGATAACCTTATGTGGAAGAATTACTAATGTACATATTATCATCCATGGAACATCGACAAAAGGGGAATTTGAAATCATTAATCTTGTTGAGAACAACGCCCCTTTCCCTCTTTTGTTAGGAAAGACTTAGATTGAGAAAGATCAGAACAGAAGGAAAGTAGAGGAAAAAGCCATAGAAAAAAAAAAACAAGAACTAAGGGATTTCATAGCCAGGAAAATAGATCGACTGATAGAAGAAAGATAAGTTAAGTCGAAGCAACATAAGCAAAGAAAATTAGTTGTCGAGGTTGAAATAACACAAGAAGGTTTGAAGGACCTATCCATGCAAGGAGAAAGTATATCCACCCAGGAAGTGGTAAGGGAAGGGATATTAACTTCGAACCCTTTGAGAGCACATCAACAACATGAAGTTACTACGCTAAAAGAATATAAGAATAAGAATGGAAAGATAATTCCAGAAACAATTAGAGAGACTCAGATCATAGGAAAGAAGGAAAGGAAGCTTAATAAGAAGAAAGCCAAGTTGGAAAAACTACAAGAAGTTACTGAGAGAAAATAGAAGACTTCACAGGAGGTAGGTTTGCAGGATTTGAACCTCCCCGGAAGGATAAAACCATGCAGAATGGGATTTTGCCCCGACGAAGCTATATGACTGTTGGAGAAGTCCCGACCATTAGAATGATGCTCTAGAACAACTAGGAAACAAATTTATGGGTGGATAGACTGCCATTGGATGTTGAGACCGCGTGATAACGGACATATTCACATTAATATAAGCATTCCTTCTTGTTAGAAGAATATGTTACGACACTTTCTTATTTAACCCATCGGACACTGTGCCGGGACCACTTTTTGACACCCATGATTATCTAAGATAATAGAGAAGTGATTGTGTGTGTCGATCTGTGTTATGAGACCTTTTTGTCTGGATAGGAAATGAATTTATGGGTGGATAGACCACCATTGGACTTTGAGACCATGCCATAACAGACATATTCACATTAATAGAAGCATTCCTTCCTGTTAGAAGAATCTGTTACGACGCTTGCTTATTTAACCCTTTGGACATTGTGCCAAGACCACTTTTTGCCACCCGTGATTATCTAAGATAATAGAGAAGTGATTGTGTGTGTCGAGCTATGTTATGAGACCTCACTGTCTGTTTATATACCCCGCTATATGTTCGCCTACCCTGAACTATTTGTTAATAGTGAGAATGTCGACCGAGCACACTGAACTAGAGAAGTCTATGGAAGCGGTTATGAAGAATTTTATGGCTGATAAAGCTATGTCTGAAGGAATATAGGTGTCATCGACCAAGGGACTGTAGGATTCCCATTTCACTTGGAAAATGCTGGAAGGAGCCACCTTCCCAGAGATTGAACTGTCGGAGTCATTGGTCATAAGGTTCTCAACCTTATGGTACAAGAATGACATGTCGAAGAAATGGCAGTCAAACGCAGTGTTCCATGACTACTATAACCAACTGAAGGTTTCAATTGATTCATTTGCGTGGATGACACCACACAAATTGCATTAGTACCGACCTTTTGCAAAGTTCCACGCAGATCCTCACTTTATTTATATCACTACGTGTAGAGACGAGATCAAGGAAGAGTTATAATCCTATTACAAGATGACAGATGAAGATATGGATAAAATAACGAAGGAGTGGACGAAGGAGTTCCTTGTACCAGTTGATGATGCATAACTCTTCAACCCTAACATCATAGGAAGCCCCTTCGTCACTCGGTTCGAGTATGTCAGATAGACCAGTGCAAAGAAGAAAAAGAAAAAGGAGGAAGTTCAGAACAGAGAGACTGATGAGGAGGACAATGCCTCAGAAGAAAGTGGACCTGACTCGCCTGTAGGAGGAGGAGGAGACAAAGTAAATCAAGAAGGAGGAGGGGATGATGGAGAAAAGTAAGGAGAAGGCGCATCTAAATCGCCGAAGGATCCACGTACCGAGACAGAAACACAAAAGATGAGGAAGGTTTCTCAGCAGAAATCCTTGGCAAGAAAGAAGACCCGCACTAGTAAGCCCTAGCTAGAGGCTACGCTCATAGAATATGATATCGGTCAAGTCCACGGAGCGATGGAGGATGCATATGAATATCTATTGCAGAGAAATGGATTGAAGCAGGAAGAGCTATATGTAAGGGTTGAGAAGGAGATGAAGGAGATACAACGAACTATTCAAGTTATCCGCGCAGTACCTACTGCACCTTCCTCGTCGGAGATTGAAAAATTGGGGGATGAGCCCGCCCAATTGAGAATATTAGAAAATGCAACAGAGGCTCAACTTCAGAAAGTTCAAGAAGAAAAGGAAAAGGATACAAAATCCTTGAAGAAAGAGAAAGAGGAAGTCTTAGAGCAACTACAAGTAGCACGATATGGTGTAACCGCTTATGAAAATGAGAAGGATGAGTTTTGAGCGATGCTCAAGGAGGACAAAGCGAAGATACAGAGGGAAAAGGACCAACAACTCATAGAGCAGACTGTGGTCAAATAAGCAGTGAGAAAAGAACTTTTCTTTGTGCCAGGCTTGGCACAGGAGGAACATGAGTCAGTCGAGGTTCAAGTGGTGAAGCTCGTTGAGGCCATCCAACAGCTTCAAGCAAGGGTAACATAATTGGATATTCAAGCAGTTCCAAGCACTTCGTAGGAAGTGTGAGATTAGAGGGAGGAATCCGCTAAGAGTGCATTTGAAAGGATTAGAGCCCTCGCTTCAGAATGCAAGCAATTGAGAAATAGAAGTGTGCAGACTTATGAACACCTCACGAAAGATCCAGAACTTAGGAAGTTTAAAAGCACAACTACAAGAGGTGCAACAGAAGGAAATCATAGTTCAAGTGAAGATGGATTCACTCACTGCAGTTGAGAGAATAAAGAGATCACAAGAACAATGTGCAGTCCAATAGTATGTTACTACCATCTAGGGCAGAGTAATGGAAGTCACATAGACGCTACAACCGGTGCAGGATGAATCCTACGTGGTGTTCTAAGAGATCGAGGGACAAGGTTCACAACTAGACCAAGTGGTTGTGACAGTGGAACAACTCCTGGAAGGGCCTGTTATAGAGAAAATGATCTAGGAGTTCGTTGACCAAGAAGCTCAGGCGAAGAAGCAAGTTGAGGCATCTCGAGTGAAGATCGAGGCCTTCAAAGAAGCATTGCTGAGATCTGAGTGACTCGGGACGAGTCACAGGTGAGTGTTGGGGGCCTATTGGCTCTCGATGAAGTTTTGAGGAAATGTTCATCAGGTTTGACCACTTTTTGGAATTCAATGCAGTGATCAAGGAAGGAGCGCCCATGTGGAGCTGAGATCACGAATCTCACTTATTTTGTGGGATTTGTGGACCCAATAGGGGTTTTTTATGGTTTTGTAATGGGTTATGGGATGTTGGCCCATGGGTTTACCCATGATTAGGCCTTTTTGTAAATGTAAAAGTATAAATAGGAAAGAATGTAATGTAGTGAGGGGGATGTAACTAGCGAAGTGCAATAGGAAAGTAGTTCTGAGTTTCTCTGTGCAACATACTGTGTATGTAAGGCTCTATGCTTAGTAGACGAGTTGGCTCTGTGCCTTGACCAATTGTCAAAAGGTGGATCTGGTGCTTAGTGCACAGATCACATGTCCAGTGTGAAGCTTGGCTCTGTAGATTAGTGCACATGAGCAGATGAATGTAAGAGATTGAATCCTAATAAAGAAGAAGAAGCAGTTGGTGGACATAGCCCCACACTGGGGTGAACCACGTATATCATGTGTTGATGGTTTTCTTTGTGTTATGATGTTATGCTCTAGATATTCTTAGTGCATTGATTGTTATGTATGATAGATAAAGCTATGAATGCTTAGTGTTGTATTTATGTTTAATGTACTATATCTACTTGTGATGCTAAGTGCGATGTGTATTTTGTCATTATTACTGCACTAATCTATCCTTAGGGTTTGTTCTGCGATGTGAATGAAGTTTATAACTAATGCATGTTGTTCCTAAGTACTCTGCGAAGTGTGGTAATGACAGATCTGTGTCCCAGCTTGGTTACATACACCTGAGTCCTGTAACCCTCCTGCCTCTACCTCGAGTGAGACTTCTCCTTCTTCGCAGGTGTTGCCAAAAGGGCCGGTAGTTAGGGTTTTTTTGGTGCACTGTTGAAGCATTGAACCCTGGGTTTGACCCTGTGCCAACAAATGGTTCCGTTGTCGGGACCTGAAACTATGATTGCTGGGAACTGAAGTAAAAAAAAGATAATCTTTGTGCGTATATCTACTGCCATAGTGCGGATTATTCAACTTGACTTACGAAGCTTTGTGCTAAGAAAGAAACCCGATATGAAGAAAAGAGGTAAGATCTTAAAGGTTTTTCCTTTGACAAGAGTAAGATAAGTGAAATTTTTTGTTTCGAAAGCATGAACCTAGGTATGTTTAACAGATTCTGTCCTAGTCTGAAAACTAGGGAACTGTAAGAAGAAAGAGTTGATATAAGTAAATATAATAGAAATAGAGAAATATATGTTATTCCTATGCATATAAATAATTTTTGGACTAATAAGTGGAAGCAGGAACCTAGAAAGAATTTTTGCAGATTGCAAGATTAACATTGTAATCCTAGTGCGTAGTACATGAAAGGTTGGGAAACGTTTAAAAGAAAGAGAGGATTGACATTGTGTTATAACTGCAGAAGACCGAGACATCTTGCTAAGGAATTCCATGGTATAGGTCCTATTTGTCTTTGTTGTAAAATTGTTGGTCATGAGGTTGAGGATTGTCCAAAGATGATTGCTAAAGTTGAAAGGATGAATATAAGACAAGAAAACTATCAAGAGACTAAGAGCATATTAGAAAATCAGAAAGAGAAAGAATCAAAGAAATTTCAGGCTACATTAAGACAATTGAAAGAAATGATGAATGATCACAAAGATGTCAGTTTACCCGGAGATCATGAAAGAAAAACAACGCATAAATAAAAGAATAGGAGACTTCAACATAGACTGTGTCTTGAATGAGGAGACACAAGTGAATATTATGACAAAAGACAATTGGGAAATTTTGGGAAAGCTTACTATAGTACCTTCATTGGGGAGAATAGGTTTATTCAAAGGAAAGATGATAACCTTATGTGGAAGAATTACTAATGTACATATTAAAATCCATGGAACATTGACAAAAGGGGAATTTGAAATCATTAAGATTGTTGAGAACAACACCCCGTTCCCTCTTTTGTTAGGAAAGACTTGGATTGAGAAAGATAAGAGCAGAAGGAAAGTAGAGGAAAAATCCATAGAAAATAAAAAGAAAGAACTAAGGGATTTCATTGCTAGGAAAATACATCGACTGATAGAAGAAAGAGAAGTTAAGTCGAAGAAACATAAGGAAAGAAAATTAGTTGTCAAGATTGAAAGAACGCAAGAAGGTTTGAAGGACTTATCCATGCAAGCAGAATGTATAACCACCCAAGAAGTGGTAAGGAAAGAGATATTAAGTTCAAACCCTTTGAGAGAACATCAACAATGCGAAGTTACTACGCTAGAAGAAGATAAGAATAACAATGGAAAGAGAATTCCATAAACAATTAGAGAGACTCAGATCACAGAAAAGAAGGCAAGGAAGCTTAGTAAGAAGAAATCCAAGTTAGAAAAACTACAAGAAGTTACAAAGAGAAAATAGAAGACTTCGCAGTAGGTAGGTTTGCAGGATTTAAACCTCATTGGAACAACAAAACCATGTAGAATGTGTCTTTTCCCCAATGAAGCTATATGTCCATTGGAGATGCCCCGATTGTTAGAATGACACTTTGGAATAGCTAGGAAATGAATTTATGGTTGGATAGACTATCTTTGGACGTTGAGACTGCGCCACAACGGACAAATTCACATTAATAGACGCATTCCTCCTTGTTAGAAGAATCCATTACGCCACTTTCTTATTTAACCCATCAGACACTACATCGAGATCACTTTTTTCCACCCGTGATTATCTAAGCTAATAGAGAAGTGATTGTGTGTGTCGAGTTGTGTTATGAGACCTCGCTGTCTGTTTGTCTACCCCACTATCCGTTCACCTACCTCGACCTATTTGTTAACAGTGATAATGTCAGCCGAGCACACTGAGCTAGAGAAGTGTGTGGAAGAGGTTATGAAGAAGTTTATGGATGATAAATCTATGTCTGAAGGAATATAGGCTTCATCAACCAGGGGATTGTAGGATTCCCCTTCATCTAGATGACGATCGAGCTGTACAAACCGTGCGACTGAGAAGCGAAGTAAGCATCATGTCGATCTGGATAATGCGAAGCAGATCCCGTGAGCTTTCCTGATTATATCCTGGATTTGGCTGGCGTGGTTAACCACAATAAAATTCCATGGCACTTAGAGTACACTTTGATCAACGCGTACATCCCGAAGGGGATACGTGTAGTGGGAATTTAGCTAGGATAGATTCTGGAATTGAAGAAGAGCGACTTTAACCTTGGATATAGAAAGAAATATGCCATGCTCGCACCTCATAGATACCTGACAAAGACCACAGGGAAGAAGCCTCGCATAGTCTCCTAGTCGTGAATAAAGGAGCTAGCAAGTCCACTATACTCAACGTGATGAAGATTCCTCATTTTGGATGACATAAGGAGGTTAATGCTTGCGTTAAACTCCTCTTTTCGTGCTATCATGGTGGATACCTATGGATCGAAAGGCGGATTACTGTGGATTCGACGCTGATCCACTTGATCGTAGGATTGAGCATGCAGGGACCCGACCCTTAGTAGTTCTACCTAGGGAAGACCTCGGATTGCTCCCTAGCACAACACATCAAGGAGGAATATGACAAAGTTGAGAAGGGAAAGAAAGGCTACAAGGTAGCCTCTATCTAGGATGCTGCAGTGCACCTCGCTTGCCAACTCATAGCTGGCACTCTTGTAAGAAAGAATCACAGAGAAGACTATGGTCAAATAAGCGGTGAGCAAAGAAATTTTCTCTGTGCCAGGCTTTGCACAGGAGGAACATAAGTCAGTCGAGGTTCAAGTGGTGAAGCTCGCTGAGGCCATCCAACATCTTCAAGCAAGGGTAACATAACTGGAATATGCTAAGAGCACATTTGAAAGGATTAGAGCCCTCGCTTCAGAATGCAAGCAGTTGAGAAACAAAAGTGTGCAAACTTATGAACACCTCACGAAATATCCAGAACTTAGGAAGTTTAAAAGCACATCTACAGGAGGCGCAACAGAAGGAACTCACAGTTCAAGTGCAGATGAAGTCACTCACTGCAGTCGAGAGAATAAAGAGATCACAAGAACAACGCGTTGTCCAACAATATATTACTGCCATCTAGGGCAGAGTAATGGAAGTCACATAGAGGCTACAACCAGTGTAGGATGAATCCTGCGCGGTGTTCAAAGAGATCGAAGGACAAGCTTCACAACTAGACCAATTGGTTGTGATAGTGGAACAATGCCTGAAAGGGCCTGTTACAGAGAAAATGATCCAGGAGTTCGCTGAGCAGGAAGCTCAGGAAAAGAAGCAAGTTGAGGCATCTTGAGTGAAGCTCGAGGCCTTCGAAGTAGCATTGCCTAGATCTGAGTGACTCAGGACGAGTCACAGGTGAGTTTTTGGGGCTTGTTGGCCCTCGACGAAGTTTTGAGGAAATGTTCGTCAGGTTCAACCACTTTTTGGACTTCAATGCAGTGTCGAGGAAGGAGCGCCCAGGTGGAGCTGAGATCACGAATCTCACTTATTTTGTGGGCTTTGTGGACCCAACAGGGTTTTTTTAGGGTTTTGTAATGGGTTATGGGATGTTGGCCCATGGGTTTACCCATGTATAGGAATTTTTGTAAATGTAAAAGTATAAATAGGAAATAATGTAATTTAGTGAGGGGGATGTAACTGGCTAAGTGCAAGAGGCAAGTAGTTCTAAGTTTCTCTGTGCAACAGACTATGTATGTAAGGATCTATGCTTAGTAGAGGAGTTGGATTTGTGCCTTGACCGATTGTGGGAAGGTGGATCTGTTGCTTAGTGCGCAGATCACATGTCTGGTGCGAATCTTGGCTCTGTAGATTAGTGCACATGAGAAGATGAATGTAAGAGATTGAAGTCTAATAAAGAAGAAGAAGCAGTTGGTGGGCGTAGCCCCACACTGGGGTTAAGCACATATATCATGTGTTGATGGTTTTCTTTGTGTTATGATGTTATGCTCTGGATATGCTTAGTGCATTGATTGTTATGTATGATAAATAGAGCTATGAATGCTTAGTGTTGTATTTATGTTTAATGTACTAGATATGCTTATGATGCTAAGTGCGATGTGTATTTTTTCATTATTACTGCGTCTATCTATCCTTAGGTTTTGTTCTGCGATGTGAATGAAGTTATAACTAATGCATGTTGTTCCTAAGTACTTTGTGAAGTGTGGTAATCACAAATCTGTGTCCCAACTTGGTTACAGACACCTGAGTCCTGTAACCCCCCTGCCTCTACCTCGGGTGAGACTTCGCCTGCTTCGCAGGTGTTTACGAAAGGGATGATAGTTAGGGTTTTGTTGGTGCACTGTTTAAGCATTAAACGCTAGGTCTTCTCCTGTGCCAACATCTGGCTTGTACACGTAATTTTCCGAGCCTTGTGGTGGATCCAGTTAAAATAAATGAATTGTGAGTTTGTCGACCTTGGGAATAGTCACATGTGTGCATGTCGACACTCCCATTCATTATGAGTCTCATGGATGAAGGAGTATGTTAATATTAGGAGAGGTAGTTCATATATGTAGTGTCTCTCTGCGAGGTGGGCAGAGACATAGAACCTCTTAAGTTCTAGAGTTGATGAATGAGTGCAAGGAGTGCGCAGAATAATTCCTATAAGTATTAAGTTCAAGAGAAATAGTGAAAGGTGCCTAAGTATATTAGAGGTGACGAATATTAGGAAATATAACAAGATTTAATTCTCGAAAGGGAATATCCTTTCGTTTGGAAGACAAATGGATGAGATTAGTTCGGGAGGCGATGAAGCTCTTTACATTCGTCGGATTTGGAGAAGGGACTGAAGATTTTTAGGTCCTATCAAGCTTTCCAACTAGGTCTATATTTGACCACAGTTTGGCTCTAAGTTTCAACTATTATGTAAATGTTTGCTGCTATTTTAGGACAGCCAACAGTCCAAGAACTTCTTGTTGATTTGTTATGGTTGTACTTGCAATTTAAGGTGCTCTAGCATGTAGTTTTAGTAACCAGAAGTTAGCACATGCATACTAAAATAAATACAACACACATAAAGATATTTATAGATGAAAATAAGAATATCTAAAAGACTAACACACATCATTTTGTACACATGTATTTTTGGTCAACATGACCCTGGATAAACCCCCCTCGGGGAAAACCAGTTTGGGATATATGTCTATATATGAGGAAAAAAGATGGTGGAATACAAAAAGTACAAAATGTAGATGAAATTGATACAATAGTAGCTTGATCCAAGATGAAATACAAGTCCAAAAGAGCTAGGTGCACCCTAGGAAGGTGTCCCCCCCATACAAGCTCTCAAATCCACTGAAACTGCTCCAGAAGCAAACTATGAGCTCAAAATAGAAAACCCCTACACATGAATGAAGCTATGCTGGATGGCCACCCTTTGCAGCTGATCTCACTACAATATGATGGGTAGAATTCCTCCCCACTACTAATTCACCCTCCTCAACAAGTGCACCCTCCACAATAATGAAACCTCCTCAGTAAATAAACAAGGCTAGATGATGAATGCCTCCCTCCATGAAAGAATGCACCCAAGATAAAGCCTCCTCATGCAACAAACCTCATCTAAAATCTCCCTCTCTTCCTCCCCAAGTGAGCAAATGAAGTTATGATCTCTCCTTCACCCTTTTCACCCTCCTTGAACCTCCATAAAGAAACCTAAATAATGGATGGTTGATATCATCCCATCTCCCATCTAATCAAATGTTGAGATCACTCAAATATAATATCACTCAATAACCTATTTTGGGTTAAATTCCCTAAGTTCACTTTGTGTCCCTAATTCATCCACAAAGTGAATTAATAGTCATTTTAGGCATAAATGACTAAATTTCACTTTTGACTTAAAAATCCTAAGTCAAAGTGAAATTAGACATAAAGTAAAAGGCACAAAGTGTATAGTACATCCCACATGTGTCTAGGAGAGAAGAAGCACATGGGGAACACCTCCCAAGGAATAAAACTCAATAATCCCTCTTACCGAGGAAGGTGTTCCTCTGAAGTAGACATGTTTTCCCCTTGGTAGGGCCTTGGTGAGAATATCTGCAACCTTGTCGTTTGTTGATAAATACTACAACTAAACTGCCCCTCTCTGAACCCAATCATGAATGAAGTGGTACTTGATCTCAATATGCTTTGACTGGTCATGGAAAAATGGATTCTCAGAGATTTTTATGCAACTCTGATTATCATAGTGAATGACGGTCGGTGGCATCTCTTGACCAAGATAACCAATCAATATCTTACGAAGCCAGATTGCCTCGCAATTGGCCTGACTGGTCGCCATATACTCTGCCTCAGCCGAGCTCAAAGAAACTAACTTATGCTTCCAGCTGAACCAGGAAACAAGTCCTGAACCCAAACCAAACCAACACCCTAAGGTGATTTTCCTGTCAACAACACATCCTGCCTAGTATGAGTCTGTGTAGCCAACCAAACTGACTCCATATCCTCTGACATAGTCTAGGCCATAATCAACTGTCCTACAAATGTACTCGAAGATGTGTTTTTCCCCAACCATGTGAACACTCCTTGAGTCAACCATGTACTGACTGAGAGTGTTCACGAAAAAAAAATATTTGGTCTGGTGTTAACCAGATACATGAGTGAACTGATCAACTACCTGTAAAATGTGGCATCTACCAATTGGCTATTTGAAGCACTAAGATTCTTCCAATTGGTAATCATAGGTGTAGACATAGGTCTGTAGTCCTCCATATGAAATCTGCTCAAAATATCTACTGCATACTTCCCCTGCTCGAGAAATATGTGACCCTCCTCCTTCCATACCTCCATACCCAGAAAGTAGTGCATCAATCCAATATCAATCATCTCAAACTCTGATGCAAGTCCCAA
>JZKD02S1401809.1:0-11267 GCA_000966675.3 Picea glauca
CTTTCCTGACAGCTCAAGTTCTGTCAGTTCTCTTGTTGGCTCTGGATGGTTCAGCCAATCCTCCAACATATCTAGCTCCATCTCCCATGGAGTAATAAATCTATCTTCCTGCTCCTCGGCTTCTTCCACTGCTAGCTTCAATGCTACAATTCTCTCAACTCGTTGGCTGAATCTATTGAGCTGCTCCTCAGAACACTCATTTTTTGCTCCTGCTGTCAGCCTCAGTGCTGCAGCTTCTTGGTTTCCATCTCCCCGGATGAATATGTTGAGACATTCCTTAGAATGCTTGTCTCCTCCATCTTCTGTTGCAAATTCTCCTGTTTCATCCCTTTCAGCTTCAACACTGAATGCTTGGAGCCATTCCCCGGAATGCTCACTCTCTTCTCCCACTTGGGCAGCTCCCAAAGTCTGCTCCAACTCTTCTTCTTCGACAGTCATCTCTCGCGGTGACCATTCTTCTGTTGTTGCTGCACCTGCAAAACAACTTTCTGCCTCTGCTTGGGCACATGGTAGGAATATTGAAATTCCCCCAATCATCAGAAGATCCCTCTGATCTTCCTTCTCTGTCAGCAACCCCTGTTGATCCAAATTTTCCTGTCCATCCCTACCCACCTGGCGATATGGGATGCTCTGACTGCTTCTATGGCAGACCATGAGATCAACCAATCCCACCTTCATCAGCAACCCTTGCTGGATTGAACTCTTCTCTGAGCCCATGAGACTCCCAGACAGTCTCAATTTTTCATCTCTGCCCCCCTGGCAGTTCAAAATGTTTCCGCTACCCTCCTGGCAGTCTTCGAGATCTCCCTCTGATCTCTTTTCATTGCCCAACTGGCAATGAAAAATTTCTTCGTCGTCCTCATGACAGCCCTTGAGATCCTCAGTCGTTCTCATTTTGGGTTCTTTTCCCAACTGGAAATTTGAAATTCCCTAACTGTTCTCACAACAGTCTTTGAGATCCTCAACTGATCCCAACTCGTTTCCCTCCTCGCAAACTAGAATTTCTTCTTTTCTGGCCAACCGACAGTACTTGAAATCATCAGCCGATTCCAATTTATCCCAATCATCATCATCATCGAGACTTTTCCCCGTCTCTGGCCAACAGTAACAAATCATTTCTTCTTCTGTGGCCTTGAGGTCCTCAGCATACCTCAACCATCTTCTCAACAGCCTGCGCTGTGCTCTGACCATCAGCTCCCTGACTGGCCATTTAACCTTTAGCGTCTTCATGGGCCATTCATTAACCCATCTCGGCTTTTTATCCTGCCTCATCTTCATCTCGAGATCCTCCATCTATCGCTTGATGTCAGTGATCTCTTTATCCATCTCTTCTCTGCTCATTAGCTTCGAGCTCTTTATTTCAACTCGTTTATGGCCTTCAGTAGCCATGCTATTGGTTCTATCCACCTCCCTGGAAAATCTACTGCTGTCACTCCTACAATCCTGAGTGCTCAACTTCATCTTCTCATAGTATCCAAATGACTGTATCCACGACTGCTGTCCACTTGCACGTGGTTGTCACAGAGTCTTCAGTAACTCTATCTTCCTCCTGCTACTAGCTCTGATACCACTCTGACGCAATTCGTGTGTATCAGAGTGCTTCCTCTTTTTCTCCTTCACTTCTCTCGCTAGAAATATACACACGAGATAAGAGGCTCTGATACCACTCTGATGCAAGTCGTGTGTATCAGAGTGCTTCCTCTTTCTCCTTCCCTTCTCTTGCCTGAAATATATAGACAATATTTCGGGCTCTGATACCACTCTGACGCAAGTCGTGAGTATCANCCTACCCACCTGGCGATATGGGATGCTTTGACTGCTTCTCTGGAAGACCATGAGATCAACCAATCCCACCTTCATCAGCAACCCTTGCTGGATTGAACTCTTCTCTGAGCCCATGAGACTCCCAGACAGTCTCAATTTTTCATCTCTTCCCCCCTGGCAGTTCAAAATGTTTTCGCTGGCCTCCTGGCAGTCTTCGAGATCTCCCTCTAATCTCTTTTCATTGCCCAACTGGCAATGAAAAATTTCTTCATCGTCCTCATGACAGCCCTTGAGATCCTCAGTCGTTCTCATTTTGGGTTCTTTGCCCAACTAGCAATTTGAAATTCCCTAACTGTTCTCACAACAGTCTTTGAGATCCTCAACTGATCCCAACTCGTTTCCCTCCTCGCAAACTAGAATTTCTTCTTTTCTGGCCAACCGACAGTACTTGAAATCATCACCCGGTTCCAATTTATCCCAATCATCATCATCATCGAGACTTTTCCCCATCTCTGGCCAACAGTAACAAATCATTTCTTCTTCTGTGGCCTTGAGGTCCTCAGCATACCTCAACCATCTTCTCAACAGCCTGTGCTGTGCTCTGACCATCATCTCCCTGACTGTCCATTTAACCTTTAGCGTCTTCATGGGCCATTCATTAACCCATCTTGGCTTTTTATCCTGCCACATCTTCATCTAGAGCTCCTCCATCTCTCGCTTGATGTCAGTGAGCTCTTTATCCATCTCTGCTCCGCTCATTAGCTTCGAGCTCTTTCTTTCAGCTCGTTTATGGCCTTCAGTAGCCATGCTATTGGTTCTATCCACCTCCCTAGTAGATCTACTGCTGTCACTCCTACAATCCTGAGTGCTCAACTTCATCTTCTCATAGTATCCAAATGACTGTATCCACGACTGCTGTCCACTTGCACGTGGTTGTCACAGAGTCTTTAGTAAATCTATCTTCCTCCTGCTACTAGCTCTGATACCACTCTGACGCAAGTCGTGTGTATCAGAGTGCATCCTTTTTTTCTCCTTCACTTCTCTCGCCAGAAATATACACACGAGATGAGAGGCTCTGATACCACTCTGATGCAAGTCGTGTGTATCAGAGTGCTTCCTCTTTCTCCTTCCCTTCTCTTGCCTGAAATATATAGACAATATTTCGGGCTCTGATACCACTCTGACGCAAGTCGTGAGTATCAAAGTGTTTTCCCTTTTCTCAGACTCGCCTCTGAGACTACAATCAAACCTGCACGTCACCTACACGGTTCGAATAAACCAACACAACTTCTGGGAAAACGAGAATGAGAGCTTAACTGCTGAGCCTCATCAACACACTCTATGCAGATGAATTCAACTGCACTCGATGCAGGAATCTCCTGGCTCAAACAGAGAAACAATTGAAACTCATTCACTTCTCTCTCCCAGATTTCTAATCTGCCATGAAATTACATATGCAGCATATACAATGAAAGCATAACAAGAAGCAAGTAAGAAACAACATAATATCAACAACACACAGAGAACAATAACAGCCATGGAATTGAATCAAATCTTTCCTATTAATTCAATATCTGTACATGGGGATTCTTCACCAGTTCTCTGTTTTGCTCTCTCCTCGCTCCTGAATGCTAATGCTCCAAATGCTCTGATACCACTCTGATGCAATTCGTGTCCCTCAAGGTTCAACTCGCCTACACCAGGACCTCTTCCCTCTCATAGGCCCGAAGAGTTGTAACACCCTTCAAATCCCATATCGAGACTTCTCGCCACCCATAGGACGCTCTGTTGCTCTCCCGGCAGGTGCCCTAGGAAATCGGGTTTCACGATATCGCGAACCCGATGTGCACTCCTCGTGCAACTCCAAACTCCGAACCCCGAATGTCGATGGTCAACGATCAACGGATCGGGATATCGCTACTCATGATGTCAACAACCTACCATTCCAACCCCCGAGTCCCGAGGTGCCGATATTCCGAATCGACGCCACCTGGACTCCACTCATTCCTGGGGACCCATGCTGCCACGTTACCCTTGGGATTCCACAGATTCCAAATCCATGATGCTAGTTTCCCTTGTCGTTGGAAACCCCGAACTCCGAATTCCGATCCTCCCGGGATCCGATGCCACCTGTCCTCGTCATGATCGACGGCTCTGATAAAATCGACAATTCGCAACTCGCGATTCCACAGGGCATGAACTCACCTTGCCAAACGTTGAATGCCAAACCCCTATGGCGTCCGTTTTTACCTCCTGCGCCAAAGGACTAAACTTTGTGCAACTTCTCCACGATCGATGATCGACGGGATTTCGCGAGCCTCGCCTACGAACCCTGGCCATCAATTCTCCTCCTTGGAGATTTCTATGCTCCAAAGTTTCTCCTTGTGTGAACTTCTCTTGGAGCTGCTCCTACAGCATTCAAAAAAGGTGTTATCCCTCTTGAGATGATTCAATCAGATTCCTTCTGAGGAAGGTCCTTAGTCTCCACCCTCCTTGCAGTTGCGACCTCGTGCATAAAGCCACTCACCTTCCTGATTTTTCTTCCTGAATCCTTCAAGGATTCAGTTGACCTCTGCACTCTCCTTGTGAAGTCCTTGCGCGTAAAGCGCTATCTGTCCTGAGGTTCTCCTATAGCTTCGACCTCTACAGAAACTCGGTTCTTCTTCTCTTTCTCCCGCAGATGGAGAATACAATGCCTCTTGACAGTCTTCCAACCCAAGCAACCTATTTGCTGAGTACTTCTGGGTATTTAGTAACCGAGTGAAAGCTCCCTCAGTGGATGCTTCCTTCAGCTGTGAAACTCAAAGATTTCTCTTCACCACGTGTCTGTCTACAACCTTCCTCAACGCCCTCCTGGCGGAGTTTCTCTTGTCTTCAGGACGCGCAACAATTATGCTTTCCCCTTTTCCCTTACACACTTCACTCGACGTCCTCCAGACGGAGCTCTTTAGAATCCTCACCAAATTCTGGTCTTTCAAAACTCACAACAACATTCTTTCCTTACACACGCTCAATACCCTCTTCGTAGAGCTCCTACAGAACTTCTCAAAGATTCTGTCTACAACAGTGTTTCAGCTACAATGTCTTGACTATTGAGGTGTTCAGTAACCCCAAAATTCCTCCTTCTATATGAGTTGTTGACTTCAGTCCTGTTCCCTCAGCACGTCTCTATCTGACTCCTCAGAGTTCAGAAGTGCTACTCCTATGCATCGGTATTCAAAGTCTCAACACTCTGTCACACCCCCCCTTGGCATGAAACCTCAAAGACCTCTTAGACCTGAAATCAACCACACTCCCTGCAATGGCATAATCACAATACACCAATGCAACATATAATGAACACACACAGACATGCATATAATGATAGAATAATGCAGGAAAAATTGCTCTCTATTAATAATGGAAAATGCCTGTATAATTTACAAGGTGTTCCTTGAGCTCTCTCTCATCTCTCTCTCTGTTCTCCTCATCCAGCCCTCAAAATGAGATCCTCCTATCTCTTTTACCTGAGGGCTCTTAACGCTCCCCTCCAGGATTTACCTACTCTAATAAATTACAATCAATGGGTTGTCTAGTCCATTTCGGATCTAGATCTCAGCCTATCTTATATACAGCCTGCGCAAAGGCATGGCTCTTTTGGCTCACCAGCCTAAGACATTAATTTACATTCATTACAAATTCAAAATGAGGTTGCGCCTCCCTTCATCTCTGAATGAGTGCACGCTAACGTGGCTGGCTGGCTGCATGGAGAGATGCTCCTGTATCAGATGGTCATAGCACAAATGCTTTATTTGTAAGAGGTCGTACCCAAGACATGAATCCTAGTAAGCCTTCAGGGGGGAGATATAAATATACAAGTATATCTAAGTCTCCAGGAAAATGTTTGAGGAAATGTTGAAAGTGTGGTAAAATAGGGCATTATAAGAAAGATTGCAAGTCTAAGAAGGTTGAAAAAACAAAGGGATTTGATAGTACCTCTTCCATAGAGGAGAAAACTTCCACTGAAGAAGGAGATGATGTTTACCTAGCATCTACAAGTACACATGTATACCGCGATGTATGGTTGATCGACTTAGGTGCATCATACCATATGAATCCTCACAGGGAGTGGTTCTCTGAATATGAAAAATATGATGGTGGTGATGTATTCCTAGGAGATGAATCGACAAAAAAAATCTTAAGACATTGAAGGGTTAAGTTTCTGCTAAAATATGGAAGGATTAGAACTCTCCCTAGGGTTCTTCACATTCCAAAACTTGTCAGGATCCTAATATCTGTAAGCAAGTTGGATGATGCAGGAGTGGATACTGTATTTGGAAATAACACTTGCAAGATGGTATGAGGAGCAATGGTGTTTATGAGGGTAGTTCAGTGTNTGATGCAAGTCGTGTGTATCAGAGTGCTTCCTCTTTCTCCTTCCCTTCTCTTGCCTGAAATATATAGACAATATTTCGGGCTCTGATACCACTCTGACGCAAGTCGTGAGTATCAGAGTGTTTTCCCTTTTCTCAGACTCGCCTCTGAGACTACAATCAAACCTGCACATCACCTACACGGTTCGAATAAACCAACACAACTTCTTGGAAAACGAGAATGAGAGCTTAACTGCTGAGCCTCATCAACACACTCTATGCGGATGAATTCGACTGCACTCGATGCAGGAATCTCCTGGCTCAAACAAAGAAACAATTGAAACTCATTCACTTCTCTCTCCCAGATTTCTAATCTGCCATGAAATTACATATGCAGCATATACAATGAAAGCATAACAAGAAGCAAGTAAGCAACAACATAATATCAACAACACACAGAGAATAATCACAGCCATGGAATTGAATCAAAGCTTTCCTATTAATTCAATATCTGTACATGGGGATTCTTCACCAGTTCTCTGTTTTGCTCTCTCCTCGCTCCTGAATGCTAATGCTCCAAATGCTCTGATACCACTCTGACGCAATTTGTGTCCCTCAAGGTTCAACTCGCCTACACCAGGACCTCTTCCCTCTCATAGGCCCAAAGAGTTGTAACACCCTTCAAATCCCATATTGAGACTTCTCGCCACCCATAGGACACTCTGTTGCTCTCCCGGCAGTTGCCCTAGGAAATCAGGTTTCACGATATCGCGAACCCGATGTGCACTCCTCGTGCAACTCCAAACTTTGAACCCCGAATGTCGATGGTCAACAGTCAACGTATCGGGATATCGCTACTCACAATGTCAACAACCTACCATTCCAACCCCTGAGTCCCGAGGTGCCGATCTCCCGACTCGACGCCACCTGGACTCCACTCATTCTCGGGGACCCATGCTGCCACGTTACCCTTGGGATTCCATGGATTCCAAATCCACGATGCTATTTTCCCTTGTCGTTGGAAACCCCGAATGCTGAATTATGATCCTCCCGGGATCCGATGCCACCTGTCCTCGTCACGATCGACGGCTCTGATAAAATCGACAATTTGCAACTCGCGATTCCACAGGGCATGAACTCACCTTGCCAAACATTGAATGCTGAACCCCTATGGCGTTCATTTTTACCTCCTGCGCCAAAGGACTAAACTTTGTGCAACTTCTCCACGATCGACGATCGACGGGATTTCGCGAGCCTCGCCTGTGAACCCTGGCCATAAATTCTCCTTCTTGGATATTTCTATGCTCCAAAGTTTCTCCTTGTGTGAACTTCTCTTGGAGCTTCTCCTACAGCATTCAAAAAAGGTGCTATCCCTCTTGAGATGATTCACTCAGATTCCTTCTGAGGAAGGTCCTTAGTCTCCACCCTCCTTGCAGTTGTGACCTCGTGCATAAAGCCACTCACCTTCCTGAGTTTTCTTCCTGAATCCTTCAAGGATTCAGTTGACCTCTGCACTCTCCTTGTGAAGTCCTTGCACGGAAAGCGTTATCTGTCCTGATCTTCTCCTATAGCTTCGACCTCTACAGAAACTCGGTTCTTCTTCTCTTTCTCCCGCAGATAGAGAATACAATGCCTCTTGACAGTCTTCCAACCCAAGCAACCTATTTGCTGAGTACTTCTCGGTATTTAGTAACCGAGTGAAAGCTCCCTCAGTGGATGCTTCCTTCAGCTGTGAAACTCAAAGATTTCTCTTCACCGCGCGTCTGTCTACAACCTTCCTCAACGCCCTCCTGGCGGAGTTTCTCTTGTGTTCAGGACGCGCAACAATTATGCTTTCCCCTTTTTCCTTACGCACTTCACTCGACGTCCTCCAGACGGAGCTCTTTAGAATCCTCACCAAATTCTGGTCTTTCAAAACTCACAGCAACGTTCTTTCCTTACACACGCTCAATACCCTCTTCGTAGAGCTCCTACAGAACTTCTCAAAGATTCTGTCTACAACAGTGTTTCAGCTACACTGTCTTGACTATTGAGGTGTTCAGTAACCCCAAAATTCCTCCTTCTATATGAGTTGTTGACTTCAGTCCTGTGCCCTCAACACGTCTCTGTCTGACTCCTCAGAGTTCAGAAGTGCTACTCCTGTGCACCGGTATTCAAAGTCTCAACACTCTGTCACGCCCCCCCCTGGCATGAAACCTCAAAGACCTCTTAGACCTGAAATCAACCACACTCCCTGCAATGGCATAATCACAATACACCAATGCAACATATAATGAACACACACAGACATGCATATAATGATAGAATAATGCAGGAAAAATTGCTCTCTATTAATAATGGAAAATGCCTGTATAATTTACAAGGTGTTCCTTGAGCTCTCTCTCATCTCTCTCTCTGTTCTCCTCATCCAGCCCTCAAAATGAGATCCTCCTATCTCTTTTACCTGAGGGCTCTTAACGCTCCCCTCCAGGATTTACCTACTCTAATAAATTACAATCAATGGGTTGTCTAGTCCATTTCGGATCTAGATCTCAGCCTATCTTATATACAGCCTGCGCAAAGGCATGGCTCTTTTGGCTCACCAGCCTAAGACATTAATTTACATTCATTACAAATTCAAAATGAGGTTGCGCCTCCCTTCATCTCTGAATGAGTGCACGCTAACGTGGCTGGCTGGCTGCATGGAGAGATGCTCCTGTATCAGATGGTCATAGCACAAATGCTTTATTTGTAAGAGGTCGTACCCAAGACATGAATCCTAGTAAGCCTTCAGGGGGGAGATATAAATATACAAGTATATCTAAGTCTCCAGGAAAATGTTTGAGGAAATGTTGAAAGTGTGGTAAAATAGGGCATTATAAGAAAGATTGCAAGTCTAAGAAGGTTGAAAAAACAAAGGGATTTGATAGTACCTCTTCCATAGAGGAGAAAACTTCCACTGAAGAAGGAGATGATGTTTACCTAGCATCTACAAGTACACATGTATACCGCGATGTATGGTTGATCGACTTAGGTGCATCATACCATATGAATCCTCACAGGGAGTGGTTCTCTGAATATGAAAAATATGATGGTGGTGATGTATTCCTAGGAGATGAATCGACAAAAAAAATCTTAAGACATTGAAGGGTTAAGTTTCTGCTAAAATATGGAAGGATTAGAACTCTCCCTAGGGTTCTTCACATTCCAAAACTTGTCAGGATCCTAATATCTGTAAGCAAGTTGGATGATGCAGGAGTGGATACTGTATTTGGAAATAACACTTGCAAGATGGTATGAGGAGCAATGGTGTTTATGAGGGTAGTTCAGTGTGGAACTCTGTACAAGTTGTTGGGAAGAAATTATACTAATGGGTGTAATAGTTATGTTGTCCTTGAGCAGAAAAATAAAGAATACAAGACCAATAATTTCCTTGAAAAGAAGACCATATTGTGGCATCAAATACTGAGGAATATTGGAGAAAAGGGCCTTCAAACACTACATGGTAAAGGCATGGTTGAAGGTATGTCTAATTTCACTCTGGATTTTGATTTCTATGAACATTTCATATATGGTACACATAATCGAGTAAGATTCCCATTTGGTTCTACAAGAGCAAAGGGGATATTAGAATTGATACGCAGTGATGTGTTTGGACCTTTTCCTATTGCATCACTGGGTAAGTCTATGTATTATGTTTCATTCATAGATGATTTCTCAAGGTACACATGGATTTATTTTCTTATAAAGAAATCTAAGTTATTTATAAATTTAAAGAGTTTAAGGCTCTAGTAGAGAATCAGATAGAGAAGAAAATAAAGGTATTGAGAACAGATAATGGTGGGGAATTCTGTGGAAATGAATTCGAAGAATTCTATAAGAAGTGTGGTATAGCAAGGAAGAAGACTAATCCATACACTCTTCAACAAAATGGAGTTGCAGAAAGGATGAACATGACACTGATAGAAAAAGCAACAAGCATGCTCAACGATGTTGAGTTAGGAAAAGAATTTTGGGCAGAGGCAATGGGTACAACATGTTACCTGGTCAATCGATCACCTTCATCAGCGTTGGATGATAAAACTCCACACGAGGTATGGTTTGGAAATAAACACTCTATTCAACGTCTTAGAGTGTTTGGTTGTGATTCTTATGGACATGTTCCAAAGGAAAATAGAAGTAAGATGGATAAAAAAGGATGAAAAGTGTATCTTTATTGGTTATAAAGATGGTGTGAAAGGTTATAAGCTTTGGAACCCAAAAAACAAGAAGATTGTTTACAATCGAGATGTTGTTTTCAGAGAGGTAAAAGATGTGTCCAAACAGGAATTCCTACCAATGCAAGATGAACCTGAGAAAACAGATCTTGAGTTGGATGATGCAAAATTTGAATCATTTGAAGAAGAGGAAGCAGAAGAAGAAGAAGAAGAAGAAGAAACTCATGCCCCAGTATTGAGGAGATCAGTGAGAGATGGAAAGAAACTAGAAAGGTATAGTCCACCTGATTTTCGGTCCAATTTTTCTTTATCTATTACTGATGATGATCCTGAACTGTCAAGGAAGCAGTGAATTCAGAGGATATTAAACTCTAGAAGAAGGCCATGGTTTAAGAAATGGATTCCTTAGATAAGAATGAGGCATGGGATATAGTTGAGTTGCTAGCTAGAAGAAAATCGGTTGGTAGAAAATGGTTTTTCAAGAAGAAGTTTAATGCACAAGGTAAAGTGGAGAAATACAAATCCTGGTTAATAGCAAAAGGTTATTCCCATGTAGAGGGAATTGACTTTGGTGAGATTTTTATCCTCTTGCTAAGTTAACTTCTATTAGATTTATTTTATCTATTGCTGCTACTTTTGATCTTGAAGTGGAACAGATGGATGTAAAGTCAACATTCTTACATGGGGATCTGGAAGAAGAAATATACATGAAGCAGCTAGAAAGCTTTGTAGTGAAGGGAAATAAAGAGATAATTTGTAAGCTAAAGAAGTCACTATATGGTCTGAAGGAATCACCTAGGATGTGGTACCAAAAGTTTGACACATAAATCCTTGGATTGAGATTTGTAAGAAGCAGGGTTGATCACTGTGTATATTCCAAGCAGGTTGGTAATCACTTCATTTATGTAGTTTTGTATGTTGATGACATGTTGTTGGTAGGAAATAACATGGATGT
>JZKD02S1401820.1:0-11266 GCA_000966675.3 Picea glauca
CGACCCACAACTTATCCAATATCCTCAGGGTATCTTCCGACATTTTGAAAATAAAACCAAACCAACCTCGCGACATGAACAATACTTTCAAAGCATATCCCAACAAAGGAACCTAAGTTGTCATTACCCAGGCATGTAGTAAATATTATCATAGGGAGTGGTAGGATAGCCGACCCACCAACACATAGAGAGACAATTTACAACTTTCCTCAAGTCCAACATATGCACACATAACCATCCTTCATTTAAACTTATTCAGTTTCCATGGTTTTTTTAAGCTTTTTTCACCTTGATCTCTATGCACCTTCCTACCTATGCACAACACCCCCATGTTCCTTTGTAACTTCTTTTCGGATGTGTGGTGCACCTCCAGGTAAAAAATCTGTTGAATAAGAGCCATCAGAGGTGAAATGGTTGCTAACTACCGAAGGAGGCTTGGAAAATGAAGTAATGTCTACATGTTTCGCAATGAAGTTACCATAACTTGTACAATGCTCATCAGTCGAGACAAATAAACCAACACTCTTCTAGAGTGCCTCATTAGCCGCACCCATAAGTGCACTGACCTCAACTTCCATCCATAAGCTTCTTAAACACTAGTAACTAAATGACACCTACACCACATAACCCCCTTCACCCATATTAAGGAGGTCATGAAAAAAAAGAAATAAAGAGAAACATTAAGGAACCCATCTAATTGTAGATAGAAAAGACCATCACAGTGTGGCATGTAGCTGTACTAAAAATTAGGCAGAAATACGCTAAGGCCAAAAACGCCTAACCTATCTATAGAGAAGCTGCCAACTAATGACCCAACCAAGAAGCATAACTTCTGGAGTAAAAACTAAGCGTGTTTAGTAGACCTCCAAGTTTGGATGCGTCCCCCAACAACCAGAAAAGGAATTTTAATCTTTCCTTTAGCCCCTTGTCCACCACTAAAAGGAGTAGCAGGAGCCTTATATCCCCTATCCTCCATTATTGTTAGTTGCAGATTATCGTTCAGAACTCCCAACCTACACCTATCATGGAGTGTGTAGCACTTGCAAAAGAAACTTAAACCTGAAAGGGATACCTTTGTTACCTTTTATTTAATAACTTGTCAACTTTGGGTATTTCTAAGGTCACCACTTTTTCCTATCCTTAGTAAATTTGATGCTTAACATGAATATAAACATGGTAATAGACATATTGATACCCTATAATTCTAAACAAATTTGTTTACTCCAAAATTTATGTATAGTGTTGATATAGGTAATTAAAGTATAGTGTCGATAATGGTAATTAAAGTATGGGGGTAAACATTTATAATATGGAGGGCATGGAAGTGATAATACCAATTGTGTCCATCAATATTCGAGAAAAAAGAGCGTAGCATGTTCCTCATTTACCCATGTTTGTATAAGTTAAGGGTCATCTTGGAGCTTTTAGAGTGAAAGAAACTTCATGTCAATAACTTCATTTCTTTTATACCACTATGTACACCTATCATCCTAATTCTTCTATTTAAACTTCAATATTTGTATTTGGCCAAACACTTGAATGATTCTTTTCAATGTTCACACATCTACTCTATAGATACTATACTATGCTTGCTGGTCACTTAAATATGGAATTTGTATATCCCTTCCCAATAAAAAAAAAAGTGTACGATCCTAATTTGGTTGTGATGGTTGTGATATATAGGGACATGTAGATAAGTTGAGGAAGAAGATGGAAACAATGTGGAAACCATTTGAAAACAAGGTATATCCACACAAGTTTAACACCTTTAGAGAACCACTCACACACAAAGATATTAACGATTGATACCCTAGCATTTATATGGTTAAAACCCTCAAAGAGGGAAATATTCCACTACCCCATTCAACATCGCTACCTGAGGCAATGCATTAATGCAAAATAAAATAGATTACATGAACATATCTCACAATCGATCATCAATAAATGATCCTTCATGCTCTTTAAATAGAGATCATGGACCGATTGGGTATTAAGCCATGAATCCAATGCTACTAGTATCAAGGAGAAGATGAATGTAGTGTACCTAGGGAGGTACCCAAGGGGGATAATAATAGATAGGTGGCCACATAGTATGAAATCAATAATTTTAAGAAGGATTAATAGAAGGTTCGTTCACTAGAAATTTCTTAGGAGGTTAGATCAAATTATATAAAGAAGTAGAAGAAATGTAATAAGAAGAATTGTGAAGAATATTGTAATTTTAGTAAGCATTGCTTGTGGAGTGATTTCCTTTCTTAAGGAATAATTAATGGTGTGACCCTACCTCAAGGGTGTTCTCTATATTTATTGTGTTCCTTCTTTTTTATCTATCGTATGGATCTATTAGGGTTAAGTTAATGTCCATTTTCCATATTCATATCTATTGAGTACACTACAATGAACTGCTAGATCACTTTGTGTCAAGAACATAATCATGATCGTTGGATTAGATAGTTACAAAAGCACACTAAAAAAACACAGTTTACCTAAAGACACATTAGACCAAGTTAAACCTAACTAACTCCTAAGTTTCTAAATATCCTAACACCCCCACTTAAGAACAACTTGAGATATGATATAATGTAACAACCCCTCTGTTACGTCATAAAAGTAATTGAGAAACAATAAGAGATTTTTTTTTTTGAAACATAAATAAAACATCATTTGAACAAGTGAAACGTGATATTAACATACTTTATAATTATGCAGTGTATTTCATTCATCTCATTGCACAAATAAATTTAGATACAACTTCAATGTATTAAAGATCTCCCATATCACATAATATCACATACAACCAGAGTACATCATCACGATTATCCAAGATCAACCACAACTAGTTTCATCACACAATGCCATTACTTCTAACATAAAAAATCATCATACAAGGAAATGAAAAATATCTACCCATCCAATCTACCTACAAGGTTAGGACCTCCAAGACACATAATCAACGCTCAAGTCTAGGATTCATTTGATTTATTTTGACCATTTAAGGTCTCAAGACTGGCGACTGTTCTGAGGAACAAGGAAGATCTAATTCCCATATCTTCAATCCATTCTGAAGTTCAATTATAATTTCCAGTATTCTTAACTACATTTCCTTCAACATAGAAATATGGTAACATGGTCACCACTTCATAACAAAAATGCATACTATTACAATAATTCATCATCTTGCTCATTTAAGGATAGGAAGAAATTCAATAAAATAAATACATAAACTGAAATAGTAAAGCAAATACCTTCAACAGGCAACCTATTAAAAATGACAATTTCAGCCTTACTCAAGTTTATTTGGAAAAGTGTGGCAACCCTCCATGGTACAACTATGTAGGTAGATATTTGTAATCCCAACAATTAAAAGGAGAAAAAGAAGAGAAGAGAAAAACTCTCACAAACAAGAGGGAACCGTAAGTACACTTTGTACTTCCTGAGCTAACAGATACTATGACTAAAAACTTCTGCAATCGCGTGAAATTATATTATGAGAAATAGTTAAATTTTTTTGTAAGAACCTTGAAGTTTCTCTTTTGGGTGTCACTGTGCAAACATTTTCAGAACCAACTCTAGAAATGCGTAGACAGGCCCCATGAAGCCCCAAAGTTTAGAAGGAACAACGTATGGTGCACATAGGCTACTCAAGGTGGGGGCATAGGCCTTGAATTTTAGAAGGATGAAGCTCAAGAGAGAAAGCGCGTACATGGTTCAGTGAGGAATTCAAAAGTTGAAATTCCTTTGAAGACACTAAAGGACGTGATCTTATCGTGGGAATTCAGAATCCCCACAATTGTTCGATTTAACAAGATTAGCACACTCGATAAATCCCGACATCTTCGGGATTCACCACTTCGGAAGATTTGAGCTATATACTTTAAGAGAGACTCGAAGCCCAAAGTTGNGGTAGGATAGCCGACCCACCAACACATAGAGAGACAATTTACAACTTTCCTCAAGTCCAACATATGCACACATAACCATCCTTCATTTAAACTTATTCAGTTTCCATGGTTTTTTAAGCTTTTTTCACCTTGATCTCTATGCACCTTCCTACCCTGATAAGTATGACCAAAAGTCGACCCTACATAAGCCACAACACCCCCATGTTCCTTTGTAACTTCTTTTCGGATGTGTGGTGCACCTCCAGGTAAAAAATCTGTTGAATAAGAGCCATCAGAGGTGAAATGGTTGCTAACTACCGAAGGAGGCTTGGAAAATGAAGTAATGTCTACATGTTTCGCAATGAAGTTACCATAACTTGTACAATGCTCATCAGTCGAGACAAATAAACCAACACTCTTCTAGAGTGCCTCATTAGCCGCACCCATAAGTGCGCTGACCTCAACTTCCATCCATAAGCTTCTTAAACACTAGTAACTAAATTACACATACACCACATAACCCCCTTCACCCATATTAAGGAGGTCATGAAAAAAAAGAAATAAAGAGCAACATTAAGGAACCCGTCTAATTGTAGATAGAAAAGACCATCACAGTGTGGCATGTAGCTGTACTAAAAATTAGGCAGAAATACGCTAAGGCCAAAAATGCCTAACCTATCTATAGAGAAGCTGCCAACTAATGACCCAACCAAGAAGCATAACTTCTGGAGTAAAAACTAAGCATGTTTAGTAGACCTCCAAGTTTGGATGCGTCCCCCAACAACCAGAAAAGGAATTTTAATCTTTCCTTTAGCCCCTTGTCCACCACTAAAAGGAGTAGCAGGAGCCTTATATCCCCTATCCTCCATTATTGTTAGTTGCAGATTATCGTTCAGAACTCCCAACCTACACCTATCATGGAGTGTGTAGCACTTGCAAAAGAAACTTAAACCTGAAAGGGATACCTTTGTTACCTTTTATTTAATAACTTGTCAACTTTGGGTATTTCTAAGGTCACCACTTTTTCCTATCCTTAGTAAATTTGATGCTTAACATGAATATAAACATGGTAATAGACATATTGATACCCTATAATTCTAAACAAATTTGTTTACTCCAAAATTTATGTATAGTGTTGATATAGGTAATTAAAGTATAGTGTCGATAATGGTAATTAAAGTATGGGGGTAAACATTTATAATATGGAGGGCATGGAAGTGATAATACCAATTGTGTCCATCAATATTCGAGAAAAAAGAGCGTAGCATGTTCCTCATTTACCCATGTTTGTATAAGTTAAGGGTCATCTTGGAGCTTTTAGAGTGAAAGAAACTTCATGTCAATAACTTCATTTCTTTTATACCACTATGTACACCTATCATCCTAATTCTTCTATTTAAACTTCAATATTTGTATTTGGCCAAACACTTGAATGATTCTTTTCAATGTTCACACATCTACTCTATAGATACTATACTATGCTTGCTGGTCACTTAAATATGGAATTTGTATATCCCTTCCCAATAAAAAAAAAAGTGTACGATCCTAATTTGGTTGTGATGGTTGTGATATATAGGGACATGTAGATAAGTTGAGGAAGAAGATGGAAACAATGTGGAAACCATTTGAAAACAAGGTATATCCACACAAGTTTAACACCTTTAGAGAACCACTCACACACAAAGATATTAACGATTGATACCCTAGCATTTATATGGTTAAAACCCTCAAAGAGGGAAATATTCCACTACCCCATTCAACATCGCTACCTGAGGCAATGCATTAATGCAAAATAAAATAGATTACATGAACATATCTCACAATCGATCATCAATAAATGATCCTTCATGCTCTTTAAATAGAGATCATGGACCGATTGGGTATTAAGCCATGAATCCAATGCTACTAGTATCAAGGAGAAGATGAATGTAGTGTACCTAGGGAGGTACCCAAGGGGGATAATAATAGATAGGTGGCCACATAGTATGAAATCAATAATTTTAAGAAGGATTAATAGAAGGTTCGTTCACTAGAAATTTCTTAGGAGGTTAGATCAAATTATATAAAGAAGTAGAAGAAATGTAATAAGAAGAATTGTGAAGAATATTGTAATTTTAGTAAGCATTGCTTGTGGAGTGATTTCCTTTCTTAAGGAATAATTAATGGTGTGACCCTACCTCAAGGGTGTTCTCTATATTTATTGTGTTCCTTCTTTTTTATCTATCGTATGGATCTATTAGGGTTAAGTTAATGTCCATTTTCCATATTCATATCTATTGAGTACACTACAATGAACTGCTAGATCACTTTGTGTCAAGAACATAATCATGATCGTTGGATTAGATAGTTACAAAAGCACACTAAAAAAACACAGTTTACCTAAAGACACATTAGACCAAGTTAAACCTAACTAACTCCTAAGTTTCTAAATATCCTAACACCCCCACTTAAGAACAACTTGAGATATGATATAATGTAACAACCCCTCTGTTACGTCATAAAAGTAATTGAGAAACAATAAGAGATTTTTTTTTTTGAAACATAAATAAAACATCATTTGAACAAGTGAAACGTGATATTAACATACTTTATAATTATGCAGTGTATTTCATTCATCTCATTGCACAAATAAATTTAGATACAACTTCAATGTATTAAAGATCTCCCATATCACATAATATCACATACAACCAGAGTACATCATCACGATTATCCAAGATCAACCACAACTAGTTTCATCACACAATGCCATTACTTCTAACATAAAAAATCATCATACAAGGAAATGAAAAATATCTACCCATCCAATCTACCTACAAGGTTAGGACCTCCAAGACACATAATCAACGCTCAAGTCTAGGATTCATTTGATTTATTTTGACCATTTAAGGTCTCAAGACTGGCGACTGTTCTGAGGAACAAGGAAGATCTAATTCCCATATCTTCAATCCATTCTGAAGTTCAATTATAATTTCCAGTATTCTTAACTACATTTCCTTCAACATAGAAATATGGTAACATGGTCACCACTTCATAACAAAAATGCATACTATTACAATAATTCATCATCTTGCTCATTTAAGGATAGGAAGAAATTCAATAAAATAAATACATAAACTGAAATAGTAAAGCAAATACCTTCAACAGGCAACCTATTAAAAATGACAATTTCAGCCTTACTCAAGTTTATTTGGAAAAGTGTGGCAACCCTCCATGGTACAACTATGTAGGTAGATATTTGTAATCCCAACAATTAAAAGGAGAAAAAGAAGAGAAGAGAAAAACTCTCACAAACAAGAGGGAACCGTAAGTACACTTTGTACTTCCTGAGCTAACAGATACTATGACTAAAAACTTCTGCAATCGCGTGAAATTATATTATGAGAAATAGTTAAATTTTTTTGTAAGAACCTTGAAGTTTCTCTTTTGGGTGTCACTGTGCAAACATTTTCAGAACCAACTCTAGAAATGCGTAGACAGGCCCCATGAAGCCCCAAAGTTTAGAAGGAACAACGTATGGTGCACATAGGCTACTCAAGGTGGGGGCATAGGCCTTGAATTTTAGAAGGATGAAGCTCAAGAGAGAAAGCGCGTACATGGTTCAGTGAGGAATTCAAAAGTTGAAATTCCTTTGAAGACACTAAAGGACGTGATCTTATCGTGGGAATTCAGAATCCCCACAATTGTTCGATTTAACAAGATTAGCACACTCGATAAATCCCGACATCTTCGGGATTCACCACTTCGGAAGATTTGAGCTATATACTTTAAGAGAGACTCGAAGCCCAAAGTTGCGAAGTGTAACTACACTGTAGATCGGTGAGTGAATACTAGCCATTGGATCCTCAAGAGTTTGGTGATTCAACGAGTTTTTTTTGTGACTGTAAAGAGTTAAGAAACCCCGAAGCTCTGAAGTCCTGGAGTGAAGGATCATCGTAGATATGATGATCGATCACGGGCTGTTAGATCTGCGAGCCCTCGCTTTTTTTTTAGTGGTTCGATAATTCGACCTTTCGACAGAATTAGAGTCATGAGGTTAAGGGTTAAGGAACTTCCAGATTCCCAAAGTCTGGAGTAAATCTTGTCTGCCAGTTGATGGAAGGATGTGGACCGTAGATCTATGAACTATTCAGGATTTGACTCTCCGGCTAGGTTAAGGTGTAGGTTCTAAGGATTAAGATCACCCTGAACTTCCGAAATCCCAGAGTGAAGGTCAACCATATATATAGAAAATTATTGAGGACCGTTAGATACGTAAGAACTTTGAGCTTTGGTCCTTCGAAGGTTCATGAGTTTGTCTCTTCGAAGGAGAAGAGTTGTTGTTTGCAAATAGCGAGGAACTCCCGGAGTGGAAAAAAATTGTTGATTTGAGGAGGAGAGTAAATTGTTAGATCTTCGAGTCCTTCGGAGGTTTGACGATCTGGGTGAAACAGTTTCAAGTTATGAAGCGGAGAAAATCCCGAAGCTCGGAGTTCCATAGTGGATCTCCACCATAGATTCTCGCGTGAGGAGAATCTCTGTCATTCGTTCGATTAAGTTCTTAAAGGTTAACAAATATGATGTAAGACTAAGGTTAACCTACAAATTCCGGTTAACTCAGCTTATGACCGAATTTGGTCGGTAGCACTCCTGGTGAACAAGAGTGTTGGAGTTAAAAACCTCCAGAGCATCAGAGTTATGGAGCTCCGAGTAGCGCCCACTTTTGGTTAGCCCTAGGTTATGGCCCATGGTCACATGTATAACTTTTCAAGGAAAGAGGGATAACGCACTACATACTAAAAGTCAAATTTCAGAGACTTTAATAGGTTTCCCTCGGTCTCGAGGATTTTTGATTTATCTAAAAATTATCACAGACACTCATACTACCTACTTCAGATATATCAACAAATTATATAGAAGAAAAGAACAATATAAATCCGTATTTGACGAAATTCAACAGAGATCATACTACAACGAAATTGAATTGACAAAATCTTCAATAGGAAAATGATACAGTTCCAGACCTATACTGAAGTTCGACTGAGATACCATTAGATTAATTTATTTGGATTATAATGAAATTGAACAAAAACTCGTAATAAAATTTCAGAACTAATAACCTAGTTTACCAACGAACAATGCACTACTAAAGTTCTAAATAATCTCAACTAAAGACTTTATCAGTCAACTTCAAACAAGGAGAAGGTATAAATTTTGAACATAGACCATACTCAATATGAATTCTAATTCCACAATGAGGATCAAGTCATTCCAAAATAGAGAGCGAAAAACATTCGACATTACATTGAAATTTAAAATAAAAACACTATAATTATTATCTGATTGACATAAATTGAAATTTAAAAAATATAAACCCTGAACTAAAATTTGTTGACAACAATCATAACAATTGGCTTCTAGGATTTCCAATGTTTCTATAGTGGCCTTATCAATCTAACATACAACTACCCTAATGCTAGGAATAAAATTCAAAATATAAAAATACCAGAACCAATGAATTGTTGCTTAAAGAAGATGCCTTCAAGTCTTGCACTCCTTCCTTTCATTTGCTTGCTAATCACAGAGACTTCATCGCTACCTCCCAGCCAATTCTAGTGGTACTCTTCTTCTCCCTTAGCCCCCCAATCTACAAAGGGGCCACACACAAGAAACCAACAATAATAGCTCCAAGAATTTCCCTCGCAAGGAAGAGCTTCCACTCTTTTTACAGGCTTGGTATCCCAACTCTCACAAGTAAAACACAATCTAATAAAAAGTGTGCATCATAACAAGGCTCAAAAAATTAGATCATTTTTCCTTCTCCATAATTTTTTTTTATAGACGTTTCTTCATTGACACATGTCCTCATGCATAGGTAATTAACTTTTTAGTAAATTTTAATTTGGATTACTCACTCACACACTTGTCACTTTCTCCCCAAGTTACACCAGTATTTACCATTTTTATTTTATTTAAAAAGTCAAAATCCCTCACAATCCTCAATGTGTTCCTATTTTCACTCCTAGGTGTCCCTTTGTTCCCCAGATTCTCATTTAAGGGGTGTCCCCTAACTATATCTTAGTTAGAGTTTAATTAGGAGTCTTCTTCTAGTTAGGTTAGTGTAGTTTGACTCTAGATTCTATTCTATGTACAACCAACCTCTCAAGTTACTATTTAGTTCTATTTAAAAAATCCCTTTTATTAAATTCATACACACATATGGATTTTATTCAATCTTTATATTTTCCCCACTTTTCCTAGAATTAGATTTATCCCAAATTTAATATTTTAATTAGTCCCCAATTTAAACTTAGACTTAGGCCAGATCTTAGACTTAGGCTTATACTCTTGTTAGGATTTTCAACTAATAATCTATCGTTTAATTAATTAGTTAATCCAACAAGGTCTAATATTTCAATGTTTTCTAGGCCATCTAGATTTATTGACTTAAGTTTAATTATGTGACATGCCCTTCAAGAAGCACCTCTGTGTCCAAGGGTGCCACTCATCTTATAATTGTTTTGGAAGTTGTTCGACCCTTGGAGTCAACAATCCACTCGGTCGACCTTGTTAGAGAATACGAGATTCTAAGGAATAAGGACTCCGCCTTATTGCACACTCCTTAGAAATCTTCGTGAGCGACTGTCTCAGTCTGCCCTTACGACATCGTGGACCTCTCGAACTAGGTAATCATTAACCTATAGTTCATAACACGATGGTAGTGCTAGTAGGCTGCGACAGTGATGGTGTCACACCTCTCCCTTAAATGTCTAGTTTATGTGCATGGCCCCTCTACTCCTTATGTGAGTCAGATTGGCAAGCATTGTCAAGCCTGGATCCACTAACAAAAGCACTGTCAAGAAATCCATATACATAAATCATACAACATATGTGCATGAAATGAAATACTCAATAAATACAGTCCACTCCCTTACTCAATCCGGATTCCAATGGAATCCATCAATGCCATCAACATCCTTAACCTGTCATGTGTCCTGCACACTCAGGACGACTTGTCAAAAGAATCTGTCAATATATCTACACCAATAAATCAATAAGCCATAACACCTCAACATCATCATATATAACCCATAATCTAAATGAAATCATAATGTACCATACACAGATCACTTGCAAGCAAGTGTCCTCAAATAATAAGTCCATAATAACGTGCTCAGTAGAGCAGGATGTTACAAATCGCACAAAATTTTATTATGTGATGCAGGAGCATCTACGACTTCATCAAGCGAGCCAGCGTGTGGATACGGAGAATACAGCTGGGCAGTGCCAACACATATATTTTTGAAATACTTTGGAAAGATTGTTGCGCCGCCATTTAAATGAAGGCATTCAAAGCCGAGCGCACTTGTATTATATTATAGATAGGAAGGCATTTAATAGTTTTA
>JZKD02S1401831.1:0-11266 GCA_000966675.3 Picea glauca
CTGTTGAGGAGCCTTTTGCTGGGTAAAGTAATGATGAATTTCATCCATCTTAGGAAACTTGTGAGTAGGATGGTATTCCCCACAAATCTTGCAAGGAAACTGATTATTTTTATTCTCTTTCATGCCTACCCCAATATTTTTTTGGGTTTGAGTTCCACACTCATTATTAGAGTTATTATTATTATTCTTATTCTTCCCTCCAGGTTGTTGAGGATTCTTTGGTTGTGTGTATTGCATTGAATTCACCTTGGAGGGTTGAATGGGAACCTAAGTAGTTTGGGTGGTGGGTGTGATGAAATGTTCATTTGACCCAACTATCTAGCTAATTGCCCATAGATGCAGTGGAAACTGAATTGACCACATCACCAACATGGGGTTCTGGGTTTGGTTTATGAGGATCAGTTGATGGCCTTGGAGCACGTGGGATAATATTGTACAATGTGAGAGACTGAGATTATATCAGGTCTAAATGTTGAGCACGTAATATGGATTGATCCTTGGAAGTCACCCCGTCCATAGAAACATCCTTGGCGATGGGTGGCAAGAGAGATTTAGTAAACCACTCAATGAGGAGTTGGTTAGGAATCTTGTATTTGATCATCCTTTGTCATTGTCTCCATTCATGAATGTGATCAGAGATGTGGGTGGAAGTATCCGAGTGCATAAATGTCAATATATTTGTCCCAATCTCTTACCTAATGAGTAATTGGAATTATGTTAAAAATACCATGGCCAAGCTATTGAAGCTATTAAAGGAATTTCCCTTGAGTTCAATGTACCATTTGGTGGTGCCTCCAGTGAGGGATCTCTAGAAAAGACATAATGAAATACTATCATTTATTAAATAATTGGATGAACACCATAGGTGATACGTTATGATATGCGTGGATAGGTCTTCTCCCAGCTTTCTTTCAAACTTTGGCATGTCTGATGGTGACTTAACATGCATGGATGACCATAATGGGTCATGGAGAACGGGGTCATTTATCAAATGCGACAATTCTGACAAGTCTAATGTCACCAAGAAAGGTAATGAAATTTTCGCAAATGAATACTGGGTAGAGGGTGAAGCATCTTGTGAACCATATGAATCCTGAGGTCCCCCCTTGTTTATTTTTCCGAAGGGATTCAGAGCTCTAAAATGGTTATTTCTCGCAAGGATGGAAGCATTTCCAGGAGCATGACTTCTCTCGAGATTGTGCTTGCCCCTAGGAGGGTTTCCTTTAGGGATAAAGGGATTCCTAGAAACATTACTACTTCCAGAACCATACAGGCTCCCAAAAGGATTACCTCCAAGATCAGACATGGACCCTAAAGGAATACTACTTCCCTCACAATAAATAGTCCCAGAGAAATAACTCCTATGACTAGAAGTGTGTATGAAAGGATAACCACCCCATTGAACACAATTTCCTCCATAGGAAGTGCCCCTAGGAACAGTTGTATGGCCGAAATATCCACTACTCCCTAGACCATAATTTCCCCTAGGGGGAATGCCCCCAACAATAGAGGTATACGTGGAAGGACTATAGCTTCCAATAATTGGTTTTCTACCCCATGGGATATTATCCCCTAGAAACATTGTTTCCCCCAGCTTGACTAGGAGTATCCCCAAACCCGCTAGAAACATTCCAACTGAAAGGAAAACCAACATTCGACATGACCGAGATGCCTATAGGGATGCCGAAGGAGGAAGGAGTTTCACTTCCGGTGTTAAAACCAAGAATTATTCCCCCACTGGATGGAGATCCAAATGTGGGCATCACAATAGATGCGATGGGTGTGCTGAATATTTCTTCCATGTTACTCGAAGTGGGTATTAGGCAACAACATTTTTTGGCGACTCACGGAAGGAAACACAAAAATGGTTTGAATCCACTAAATGGAGACACCTGATGAAATAGGAAAAGATGGAGTAGGTCCAATGTCACTAAGGGATGAAAAGGAGGACATCAATGAGGTTCCCCCTATAATTCTCGTTGATGGGATTGAATACTCAGTCACACTGGATGAAAAACTAGGGCTCAACATGATGTGAGGGTCACTAAACAAAGAAAAAGGATCACTAAAGAGCTCCCTAATCTGGACAAGTATGGGGTCATTAAGACTAGTTAAAGGAGGGTTAAAATGAGGTGGATGAATTTCATCAACCACTTCAACTTCCACACACTCACTCTCCTCAGACCTTTTGTTAGGCTCTTTAAAGTCTCTATTTCCTACTGTCTCCACTTAAGACATGGTCGTTCCTCCGTTATAGGTGCAAGTCCTCGTTGTCGATGAGACCAGTGATGTGGCTGTTTAGCCATGGTGAATAAAATGTGTTATAACCAAAAAAAAATTAAACTATGGCCAATGTAGATTCATAACAAAATACCACACCCCAAACAAATCTAGGCTAACAATAGGCAAACTAATGGATCAAGGGGCCTTCTGTAAACCAATGCTCTGAGGGATGTCACGTCCCCAAAAGATTGGCAAGTGAAGGTGTGGGAAAAAATTATGATAACCCACACATAATATCCCTAACCAATGCAAGTTCCCTTTATTAAGGTAGGCACCCTCAAAGGGAACTGAAACAAAGATTCAACGTTTTCCCTAGGTACTGCAGAAAATTCCTATTTGTAGTCACTTGTATAGATACCTTGGAAAGGAAAATATGGTTACCACCTCACAATCTATGACCGGGTGAATAGTTAAAGTTCTAACCACATGTATGGGAAAGGAAACTAAGCTCGAAGCCTCAAGAAGTGTTACATCTCAAGGAGACGTGGCACTTCTGAGACCCCCGTACACGTAGTAGTCAAAGCAATCTAGAAAACACCAAGATAAACATAGAGGGGATATAAGCCTACTTTCCCCCAAAGTGACTTCATGATTAACTCTTGTGTTAGAGGAGATTCCTAACACACACATTGTGATAACGGATTTGCACTCTCACTAGTGACTTCTAGGTTCATTTTAGGTGGCCTTGGAGAGTTTACTCTCCAATCCTACTCCAAGGCCCTAAACCCCTAGTCTATGTTGGTTTTATATAAATAAAAAGAGTCTAATTATTTTTAAATTAAGCATCATTTTTCTTATGGTTGTTTATTACTCAAGGGGGTGAATGCAACATCAATGATTCTTTTGACTCTTTTTTAATCAAAAGAATAAAAAGTTTGCATGTAAAAAATGGAACTTTCACTTTTAATGAACTCTAGCTAAGGAAGGGAAGTGCAATTTTCTTTGCAGATTTTACAATGAAAGAGACAACCTCACAATCACGCATCAATCATGCAAGACAAGCCAAAGAAATAAACAATATCCTTCAACACCAAACACACCTATGTACTTCTCTTTGCAAAGCACTCAAAAGATTTACCTTGGCAATTTTTTTTTGGTTTTGATCTTTTTGAAATGCAATTTTCTTTACTCTAAGAAAATGAATGTACAGATCAAACCATCAAATAGAAAACAAAGGACTCTAGAATATTGATAGTGATGCACCGAAGCACACTCCAATGGATCTATGTGATCAACAACCAAAACTTGGAAATAAGTTCTAGTAATGATAACTCTTTGGACACTCTCAAACAGGATGCAAAGGGAAAATAAATACACTAATAGATACGAAATTATCAATTGGGAACTCTACCCAAATAATCACTCACTAGGCAGCTTGGTCACACAAATAAGAAAATCCAACCAAAACACTCAACATACCTAAAATTCACTTCAAACACCAATAACAAAGAAGAGGCTCAAATAAAGAGTGGATCTAAGCTATCAAGCCCCTAACATGCTTACAAGACCAAGTAAAGTCCAAATTTGATCAACCAAAAAAAAAATAAAATTAAAAATAGTCACCTACAGAGGTGGTTGTGGCCTAGCAGGTGTGCATCTAGCGACCATCTGCATGTAGTCATGGCCTAGCAGGTATGCATCTCACGTCTGATTGCACTGGTGTGAACTAGTCATTCGTGACCGTCTGCAAAATTTTGGGGAAAAGGCCCAGATCTATCCCAGGTTTAACATATCTGATATATATGCTCTCTTAGTGAGTGACGAGGAAGACAATATGCTACAGAACAAGTATTAGAGGTAAAAGAGCAAAGCGTAATCCTACACTAAGGGAGAATCAAATATCCTTCCCCAGTGGAGTCACCAATTATGTTAGAAGATAAATCTCACCTACAGATAAGCAAGACATCCCTTGGATATGCCCTTGATCCAAGACAGAAAGTGGGATAGACTGCAACAAAGTTCTTCCTAGATATACCATATTTGTCCAAATTATACTATCAAAGTGGGATGAAAAGGCATACCTTATTTCTAAAGGTTGTCCTCACGTGATCCTAGTTAGTGCAACTCCAAAGATCTAGCTCCAACTCCTGCAACTTGCTACCTGTACACAAAGAGACAATGCATACCTTTCTCAACCCTCTTGATGCTTTTAAGGAACGCAAATCTAGATAAGATCTAGCCTAGTTTACTCATGGAAATATTAGATTTATCACAAGAAACTTTTAATTATTGAATACACAAGCATTGGAAAGGGAAAACCATATTGATATATATTAATCAATGGAGAAAATTACATCAATCATGTAAGCATACCTTGAGTCATGAAAGAAGTTCCTCCTTTGGCTCTTTCTCTATCTCCTCCCTAGCCCTCACACAACAAGGATAACCTGATATAATGGTTGATCTCTGTAGAAGAGCTCCTATTAAATTTATACATCATGTACCTGTAAACAATTCCTCCTTCTCTTTCATATGGAATTCCTTCTTTATATATATTGGTGGAGGAGGCTAGGGGATGCTTCTATATCTATAGAAATCAATGAACCTTGATTGGATTGAGATTTCCTAAGCTCATATCAAGAGAGAAACAACTCGCCCAATGTTGATCTCCTTGGAAATCACTAAATCTAGAGGTATATAGAGGCAGTCGTGAGCTGATAGTAGTGCAACCAACAACCAACCACAGATTGTCTTTGGGTTCAATAGAGACTGGTTGAGCTCTGTCAAGAAATTGGGGCGCGATTCCCCTTAAAATCATTGTCAATCCAGGGAAGAAGAGTGTGTCTCAACATGATGTCATCAATGGGTCCTCTGTATGTCCCTAGGGTGGAAACTAAGGTGGTAACAACATACTGTTACTACAAGGTGATGACATGATTATTATTGATCATGATAATGGGTTTACCATGATTAATAATACTAGGTATGAATCAAGTACATATCCCTATGTCCTTGCAAGTCAATGTGAGAAGGCCTTTTATTCATAGGTTCCAAGTAGAGTAGGTTGGTCATTTATTGTTAAATTTGATCCAAGAGGAGGGCTTGTAAACTATGTGCCAGAAGAAGACGTTCACGAAGATGTATTAGAGCAAGAATAAATGTCAAAACAATTAGCCCATTAGCTTGACTATTCATTCGTTGGCTCACATTCTATGCATCATATTGATAATCATGACTTAGTGTTAGACATCCCAAATTTGATTATGGACAATCATTTCAATGATTCTAAAGGGTTGGATACAAACTCTGATCTTGATGAGTCTAATATTGAATTGGATAAACTTCAATATCAATATGAACAAGATATGTAATAAAACATATTTAATAAAGTGATTTGGTTCAAATTGAGTACTCTTGTGGTTTGTGATCTCAAAATGGTTTGATTCCCTTCTAATTTTTTAAAAGGAAGTGGATGAATCATAAAATAATCACCAAATAAGGTGGAATATTGTTAGTTTGGGGGTTAAAAATAAAATAAAATATATTTTTAATCTATTAGAAAGTAAAATGGAGAAGGCGTTTTATTTGTGGATTATGTATTTCCTTTGAAGTATTATCAAATTCGAATAGTCTAGTTTTATTAAAAATTTGTATATTCTAAACAACATAGTTCACACAAAATGTAACCACACTTGCAAAAATGAATTACACTTACATAAATGAAATGATACTTGTAAAAATGAAATAAAAATTAATTTTCATCTATTTATATAAGTTGTGATAGAATCCTAATTAAAATTCTATTTCATAACATAGGGTTATGTAGCACTAAAACCATGGATCCATAGCATGTTGAAAACAATTTAGAAAACATAGTTGTGTAGCCAGTAAAATAGGGATCCATAGCATGATGAAAACACTTTAGGAAATAATGTTTTGTAGGCACTAAAAATAGGGATCTATAGGATGTTGTAGAAAGAAAATGAATTACTATGCTAGCAATAAAAGTCACACTTTACAACTAGATTGCAAATTTGACTCATTCTTTGTAAAATGTAACCACACTTGCAGAAATGAATTACACTTGTAGAAATGAAGTAATAATTACTTTTCATCAAATTATCTAAATTGTAATAGAATCCTAATTAGAATCCTATTTCAGAAAATAGGGTTCTGTAGCCATTGAAAACAAGGATTTGCAGCATGTCGAAAACACTTTGCAAAATAAGATTCGATAGCTATTGAAAATAGGGATTCTTAGCATGTTGAAATACTTCAAAAATCGTAGTTTTGTAGCCACTGAAGATAGGGATCTATAGTATGTTGTAGAAGGGAATTACATTGCTAGGATAGGAGAAAAAGTTACACTTTACCGCCAGATTGCAAAACCGGCTCATACTCTGTAAAATCTAACCACACTTGTAGAAATAAATTACACTTGTTGAAATGAGACAATACTTGCATATATGAAATAAAAAATACTTTTCATCAAAGTATCTAAGCTATAATATAATCTTAATGAGCATAGTGAATTGAGAATTATAAAATATTTACTTAAACCTTAGGATTAGGCACACAACATGAAATGATAACTCTAAAAATATGAATAACAACATGATGAAATAACAACACCTATTGTGTTGATTGGGCCTTACCTTCCTAGAATAGAGTTCAAGATTAAGCTATGGTGGTTATAAATGTAACCAAAAATGCACTTTACTCACAAAACATAAATCAAACTAGAGCTTATATTTCTATAATAGAACTTCAATTTTATGGACACATGTTCTATCAAAATTTTGGGTATCAAAATGATAAATGATAAATAAAAAAGTATAAAATTTTAGGCATCAAATTCATCTCCTCCCAATTGAACTTGTTTTGCATCCTCATGAAACCTTGGAATATCCCATCTAATCATTAGAATCAAATGAGTTTGAGCGGGATGAGTAGAACAAGTCTAAATGGTAATACTTTCGATGAAGATTTCTCAAGCTATATGGAGGGTATACATGCTCCCCCATCACATAATAACCAAGTTTGAGCTCAACATCTTCCCAAAGGGATACTTCCTCTATATGATCATTAGAAAAAAAAAACTTATATCTTGGTGAAGGATAACAAATGAATGGGAAATGGAATTCTAGCCCCAACTATTGTGTTCCATGCTTCCTTAGAGAGTTTAAGTACATATGGGATCTGTTTAGAGATTTGATGAAGTTAATATAAGATTGTGGCTCTCTTTTTATAAGTTACAGGGATAAAAATCCCATCTATGCTAAGAACCAATTAGAGCCTTTGATATTGATTGTGTTATTCTCCTCTCACATTCAAAAATAACATCTCTCTATGCTTATAGAAGGTAAGGATCAATTTGGGCTTCATTGAGTAATGTTTTACACTCCATGATTACCTTAGGGGGAAATTATGTTCTCCTCTCACCCACAAGTTGACTTCTATTAAGCACTTTCTAAATAGGTCCAGCCTTTACTCCACTAAATCTAGTGGACTAAAAAGTATGTGAAATCCCTCCTTGTATATCTCCTACAAATGGATTAGCATTCCATTTCCTTTAATTCCCTAGAAAAAATTCATGTTGGTACTTGATAAGATAAAAAAAACTTCATCATAGTAACTAGAATAAAGAGTTAATAAATCCTCATTGGTGAAACATTACAAAATTTGTCTTCAATTAGTTGGCGTAGTTGAAACAAAAAACACCCTTCCTTTAAGAAAACATATACTAGGGAAGGGACCCTGAATTTCAGTGCTTCCAACACTAAATGGTACATGTTCCCTTTGTCTAAATTGAACTAATGGCTTGCTTCTACTGCTTTTTGTTGTTTTTCTTGTAAGGTTTCCTGAGTTGCTTCTAGGGTGTAGTGTTCTTTCCAAAGGTATTTCCATTGGTCCCTATTTTTCTTATAAAACTTAGCCCATTATTCCTAGAGACAAAGAATAATCTAATTATAAGGTTACATGGACATGATGCCTTGGAAAAAGGATTTAGTGGTACTTCTCCATTTATCTACTTCAACCCTAAGTTAAATATTCTCAAAGGATTTGTTATTGATGGTGTATCTTATTTTTGAGCCTCTAGGGGACCCTTCGTATCATGAGTCAAAGTTTTTATAGTCTCCTCCTATGTTTGATTATAAACTTCTATAGAAATATCATACATGATTTCCTTCAAAAATTCACCTTCAAAATTTATAGAAAAGGGAGTAATAGTCTATGCTTCCTCTGGTTTTGTAGGAGTAGGCACCTCAATAGTTTTTGTAACAAAATTATCATAACATGATCTATAGCAATCTGAGACATGGTTTTCTTCAAAACTTCCTCTTTAAGTTTTGTAGTAGAGGGAATAATAGTCTCTTTTTCCTTTGGTCTATAGTATAAAGTGCCCCAATAGTTTATATAGTGGTATTATGAACAATAGGACCGATAGTAACTTCGACATTATTAGGTTCTATAGAAATATTTTCAACAACGTGATCTTCATAGTAACTTCAATATTGTTAGGTTATATGGAAAATGACTCTAAATCCATTTCTACATCAGTAGCACCACCTTCATGTGAAGTAGAAGGTGGGAAATCCTCTCTAATCATGATGCATGTTTTTCTCACTACTTTGATGTGTTCTTCTACAACCTGAAGCTAAGAATCCATGTTTAGTTTGGGCATGTATAATTATCCTTCTTTCTAGGCAACAACCAATTTTTGACACAACCTCTTGATCATCTATCTCAGATTCTTATTAATTATCAATACTTTAGGATAAGAGGGTTTACTTTTCTTTAAGGAATTTAGATGCATATGATTACCAAATAACTATCCCACTCTCCTCTTCCTACTACCAGGTTGTGTTCTCATAATAGTTTCTCCTGTAGCAATATCCTTCCTATGTTCTTCAATAGCTTTCATCAACAAGTTCTATTGTAGTAGCTTGACTTGGTTTTTCAACAGATTTCATGGAAACATGTACTATATCACTACTTGACCTGGTTCTTCATTGTTTAAAATGTTCCTAAATGATAGAAACATTATATGTAATATGTTTTCTTCTCACAAATGAGATTGTATCTTATAGGGAACCATTATATTCTTTGGTATTTTGGTGGCTAGGGAATATTTCTTCAACCAATTGTTCACCTACAACCTTTACTTGGACTTCTTTTGTTGCTACCTCAAGTTCATACATTACACCCTCTACTTGGCTCTCATTGACTACTATCTATGACCTATTCCCTACAAGAAACTCTTCCCATGTATGGATAGCCTACGAAAGAGCATATACTAATAGTAACTTAAATAACTTATAATGGCATAAACATTTTTCTGAGTGCCTTTGTCTTCTCACCATTTGTACCATCAACTGTAGAGGTGGAAGTAAGAAAAATGGGACATTGACAATGCAATGAAGTCGCAAATGAATCAAAATATTGAAATGGTAGATGAATAATAAACTATACCATCCTTCACAAGTAAGGTATTTTTAAATATAATATGCAACTTCAAACCAAGGCTGCCTCAAAGAATATAGTGTAACCCCGGTCCCCCTTATTACATGCATGTTCCATAGTTTCATTTCCAAGATGAAAATCCATCTAGGCACTATTGGACATAGTGCATTGATCAAACTAATTTGCTACCTCCATCAATAAGCCTATTATCCAAGGAATTATGGATTTTGTAACTTGAATATGTAAACCTCTTACCAAAGGTAAATTTTCCAAGAATATGCAAGAAAATTCAAAATAAATATTGGTATTGAACCCTTATAGGTGCTCAAAGTACATTAACCACCATTCTTCTTCAAAAATTCTCATTACTTTTGGGTTGGTCTATAACATGATGGTTCCCTTTGGTTCATGCCATATCATCAAACCCACCAATTCTACGTACATGAAGAGATAATGGGTGCTAGATTGAAGGTTTAGTAGAGATGTATTATAACGATTATGACGAAAATGGCGAGGGAGATGATGGTTACGAGTAATTTCAAAATTTAGACAAGAAGCTTCATCACATGAGGATAATACATCATCTAATGATGGTTGATTTTGATTTCATGATTTCAAATAAGGTGGTAGCAATTTAAAAAATATAGACACATGGGAAGATTGAGTGAATCATCATTAGATATGATGTTCATTGGATAGGGTACATCATAGTACATACAACATGAGCCCTATAATATGATTCCCCCCCCAAATAAATTAACTATTTTTTCATCTCCCCAGAAAATAAATTTGCAGTGGATAGAATGTCGACACACTTACTTGTACTAAGAGGGGGGTGAATCAGTTCAAGACTATTTTTTATTTTATTTCGATATTTATCAATGTGTTACTTTACCAACTATAACTGTTATTGATAAATACACAACCATACAATCCACAATACATAGAGATTTAATGTGGAAACCCAAATTGGAGAAAAACAAAAAAAAAATCTTTTATAAAATCATGTAGGCACCAACCTACTGTTACAATGTTTGCATGAACCAACCTGTAGGAGACACCAATCCCCTTATATGAGAACCAACTCAACACTTCCTATAAGCACCATCCTATAGCTGCAATATTTGTAGGCGCCAACCTACAAGAGACACCGATCTCCTTAGTTGAGCACCAACTCAACAATATGTAGGCACCAACCTATTGGAGACACCAATCTCTTGATTATGTCAATAATGTCAAATATTGTCTTTCCCTTAAGCCTTCACTTACATAAAACTATTGCTCTATCTCTGTTGTCACAACACATTCCTTCAGTTCATAATCTACTTGATTTTAGAGGTTCCTTAGAACTTGCACCTCCCATCCACCCTTATACAATTACATTATCTTCCTTTCATTCTCTAGCATCCTCGAACCACATATCCTTAGAGATTCTCTTCACATGATCCACACTCACTCACTCAGATTTTCACACACTCAAAACAAATTTGGGAAATGATATTTATATAATCTATGCTTCCATGGATTTTTCCAAATAAAAAGCATGTCCATGGGGTTGGCTCCAAATCTCCTCAAAGCT
>JZKD02S1401842.1:0-11266 GCA_000966675.3 Picea glauca
AAGCCTAAGTCAACGGAGAATTAGAATGAAAAGGTGTTAAGGGGGGACTTAATTGACAAATAAATCACTTTAGGAGGAAAGGTGCCTAGGTTAAGTGAGGTCAACGAAGAGTTAGGTTGGGAAAGATATAAAGGGAGGAATTTGACCTAATTCCTCTTTATGCATTGTTATGATTTGATGTTGAGAGTTCCGAGAGGAGGAGGAGAGCCAACCTTACTATTTTGTGGATTTCTAGAGGAAACCACCACCATTGATCGGTTTCGGTGTTGAGAGACACACCCTAGCCATCGGAGATACCATTCAGGTATTTCATTGTTCATTTCAGGAGTATTCGTTGTGGAGGGCGCAACTCAGCCAAGGAGGGCGCAAGCTATTTTGAGGATTCAGAGATCTGCAATAGACCTGTGTCTCGATTGCATATTCGTTTTGACCCAGTAGAGATCTAGCTAGGGTGCTTCCATTGAGCCATCTATCATCAAATTACAATGGTGGAATCTTGCAGATCGATTCACCCAGCTATTCAAGGCACAGTCATTCCGGACAGGCATTTGGCGTTGCATGCAGATGTTCTAGGGCAGATCCGGACAAACCCTTCCGACCCATTTCATCATTTGACGAGACGATCGTTTCGAGACATATAGTAGTAGATTCCAACAATGGAATATTTTGGGGTGCATTCAGTGTACCGGGAGGGGTGCAAACTCCCTAGGGGTCCAGATCCAGTGCCGTAGAGGTCCGATCCGAGTTCCGACAAACATCCATCCCAATATAGAGACCAGAACACATCTATTGGAGCAGTTTTTAGCACATTCTGATGGTGGGTTCTTCATATCGAGTTTTCCAGCTGGTAGCGGTTACCGTATTTCTTTGGAATCGCACATTTTTACCGATCTATCCGTGCATGCATCAGATCTGCTATCTTCTTATGATCATGGGTATTTTTTGTTATTAGATTGTATTCTAGTACAGATCCAGGAGATTTGACTGACGCCTAGATTCTATATTTCCAGTAGGCTATTGTATTTCCATGCTTGAACCGTTATTATTCATGATATTGAGTAGTTGGCATTCTATACTCTGGCATGCACCCTTATATGATTGTTAAACATTAAATATGCAACATGCACATGTAATAACCAACATGCACCTGCAATAACCAACATGCAACCACAATAAATGAAGAACACCTCAAACACATGGCTAAAACGCATTGAGAAACCCCCAGTGTATCGGATCTACACACCAGATCATTAGAATAATAGCGAATATCTTGGTTAGCTGGATAAGGGATATTCCACTCTCCTCTCCCTGATACTTCTCCCACTCCCCTCATACCTCTTGTTCCTGCACACCTATCCACTCTTTTCTCTGAGGTGTCCTATCCTCTTTCATTTTGTCCCCCTCGCTTCCCGACACCTGTCTCCCTTCATCCACCTCATCCTTCCCCATGTATTCCACCTCTTCCCTGTCCTAGTCCAGTGTGCACATCGTTTTCCACCCATATTAGCCATGTCACCCTCCATCGGGGTCCCCCTCGCAGTAGTAGTCAAGGAAAGTTCACCACGTTGTCCAAGTGCAGAAATTGACCTGGAAGCAGTTATTGAAGCGGTTGGTGGTGGGTGGACAACATTTCCACCATAAATGGAAATCCAGAAAAGGACAATCCGTGGGGAAATACTGTCAGTCCAGTCTGACAAATATCACGTCTGACAAACGACTGCATGGGTAGTCTGACAAACTACTGCATGGGAAGTCTAACAAGAAAAGGCACGATGTAAACTATTGTGCTTGGAAGAGAGTATGCATGCATAGTTTGACCGAAGTGACCTAGACGTCATGCCATGGAAACCCGAGCAAGTTCCTTCTATGAAAGTTTTGGGTATATGTAGGCATTTTTGCTATTTTGAAAAGTATCGATGGTAGAGCTAAGCTCCTGACTGTAAAGTTTTGATGAAGCATTGGTTTTCCTAGGTTATGCAATTGTCTCCTATTTAATGAAAGTCAGCCTCTTCACATCTCTCTGTAAGTTCTATTTTAATACACATGGAATTGGTAGGTCCAGTCGAGGGTGATTATGTTGTGTGATGTATGTTTGATCATGACAATGTTTTCACCAATTTTAAATCAATTTCTTGTGTTGTCTTTTCTCCCTCTTACCCTGGGTAGCTCGCTGGAAGATTCAAGTGCACTGTTACAGTAGCCATAGTGATGCAGGTTTGGTCACTGTGTTACTGTAACTCTTTCATCCTATCACATTTTAGTGTTTTGTTCTTTCTTCTCGAAGCTACTATAAGGTCTGATGCCCATAGCAGTCTTTCCCATGTCTCTCACCAAGTCTTCCTCCTCCTTATTTTATTCTCAACTTTCTGACTAAAGTTAGATTAAGACCTCACCTATTAATGCATATCCTAGTCCAACGTTCTATGTTAAAGTGATATGGTTCTAAGTTTACTTCCATTTGATCACCCTTTATATAAAAAAACGTGACATAAAATTGATGGGTATCATGATTACTCCTGCTGCAATCCAGTAGTGATTTCTGACGCTAACATTTCTGGCGCCGTTGTCGGGGATGAAGTTGAAAATTTTCCCTAGGATTGAATGATATTAAGGCTCTAATTCTGAAGGTGCATTAAGCATGAGAGCCCTTGAAGATTTCTACTATGCACCTGGCGAATCCACTGTGGCGACTTCAATGTTTCCACTTCACTTTTTTGGCTGTGGCTACTTTAGCACACCTGAAAGTTGACCCAGAGGGGATTTCTTGAGAAGGTTTTCAGTAGTTGCTTTCTTAGCTTGAGGAGTTCCGTGGGGGATTGACAATGTTAATATCTAGCCTTTGATGGTGAAAAAATACCAGACACATTCAAAGATGCACGTCTTTCACCTGACGACTCCATGATTAAGGGATCAATTGGCGACTACACTAGTTAGAGATGGAAAAAACTTAGCTTGGAGGTTTTCTCCTTTTAATTGTTTGGTTGTTCCTAGTTTTCCTAATGTTGTCTCTTTTCCAAATGAATGGTATGATTATTTTCCCATATTTAGAGAGCGTAAAGAGGACAACTCTGCTCAACATCTCCATGATTTTCATGAACTCATGCATCAGTGGGAGATACTTCATGAGGATGTATTATTGAAAATGTTCATGTTCTCATTGGCAGGAGATGCTCGTGAGTGGTATTTCTCCTTACCCCCTGCTAGCATCTCCTCCCTAAGAGAATTTCATGCAGATTTTAATAGGCATTGTCAAAAGTTTTATTCCGCTGAGATTATCTATCATAACTGTTGTGAGGAATGTGAAGATAGTGAGCAAGACATGGTTGTGTATTATGAAAGTTGTGATGATGAAGACTATGAGGAGGAAGACCCTGAGGAGAGAGATGATGCTTTGAGTGAGCTGATGGAGCTGGAAAAATCATTTTCTGCAAAGATTGAGAAAATGAAGGTAGATCGTGACTTTTGCCTTTTTGAGGACGATGTGGAGGATTTCTTTTCTATAGAGGCTTTGCGTCCTACTCTTGACGCACCTCCTACCCCAAGATTTGATGTTTATTTAGATGAGGAGCAGCAGAGCCCCACATCATAGCTTGTTGACCAAAGGAGAAATCATCCAGTATATGACAGTTATGAATCAGAGTCTGAGATAGATATGCAAGATTTCCCAAACAAGACTGTAGAGCCTTATCCTCTATTCGCTAAAGAATATTATCGTGAGGAGATAATCCATATTAGGTCTGCAGGAGACAATGAGCAGCATGATGAGGAGAAGATTTTTCCCACGGGTCCTGTTTATGACGACCATGATTCTAACTTGAGGGAGAGCTAAGAAAAAGAACTAGAAGAGAAGCAGCATGGGTAGCTTGCCTCTGGTCTAGAGCCTATCTGTGAGCATCCACAGCCTGAGATCAATCAACCTACACCAGCCTCTCACCCACCTGAGATTACCAGAGATATTCAACCGTGTATGAGCAGTTGCGTAGTAGAGGAGGCTTCCCATCACCCATTTTCTGCAGTTTTCGATTGGTCCTAAGAGCATGTGAAGGAATACATGGATTTGTATTTCCTTCATGATTTGCAGTCGCACAACTTTCATCCTAGCCTTAGCCTTAGGATGGAATCTGAAGGATGCAGTTGTTCTACTGTCACAATTGCATTAGTTGTGGGTAATCATCGATAGAGTGAAGGAGCTTCCATTCAAGAATTTACTTGATTGGCTCTGGTGGAAATTTTCTTTCACCTAGCCCCATGTAAAGGATTTTATTAGTTTAGGAATGTACATAAATAATCTCCTTTGAGCATGTGTGTTTATTTTTGTTTTCACTTATCGGCATGTATTTTCAACAGGGTGTTTTAAGCCTGACTCCATATCCCAACAACAAGGCACTGGAACTGCAAAAGGAGTTCTTAGAGCATCATAGGGATGACTCTATCGCCCATGGAGCCTAATGTTATCACCAATTCTTGCAAGGGGGATGTTTCTCTCCAGTTTTGGGCCCTTGGTGTAAAATGTGAAGAAATTGGGTTTAAAATCCCATCAAATGTGTTTTATTCAAAGGCTGCAGCCATGAGTGCCAAGCACAGTACTTAGAGAATATTTTTTCGGGCTTAAAAAATCAAGCGAGTGGGCAAAGACTATTTTCAACGATGAGGATCCATCCATGGAGCGGATCGACGGTCGGTAGGTAAATGTGATCAATGGAGATGCGCAAGGTTTAGTGTAAAAAATAGAACCCATATCGTCGAAATGATTGGGGTCGTCCGATCCAGTGGGGATATCTGGCAGCTAGTCGACATTTAAGGAGTCGGCTTTTTTGGGGATCACTAGTTGAGAGGACAGGGTTCTCCCTTGCATTTCAAAACCCGTGAAATGCGAAGCCCCGAGAGCCTAGCCCATGACCATAGCCTAGGGTTCTATGGAAAGGTGGGGCCTAATGAAAGAGGACAGGTGGTAGTGCTTGAGTCATTCCGTGAAATGAGGAAGAGATTCATCAAGGATGCCTGGTGCGAGAAGTCCTGAAAGGATCAGGACCGTTAATCTACTGAATATCTCAGTTGTCCCATGTGATTTAAATGGTTTATGGATCTGGGCGATCATGATCCGCGTGCCTAGATCTACGGATGAGTTCCAATTTTGGACCACCCCCCCTGGTCGTTCTGTCTTTAATGGGGGGAGTCTGGAATGGGCGCGTAAGTCTTAATAGATAGGATTGCGGCGCTTGGATCTGTGACTTAGGATTGATTTCAAACGCCCCTTGCCATTCTTCCTTTAATAGGGGGNGCATTTGGCGTTGCATGTAGATGTTCTAGGGCAGATCCGGACAAACCCTTCCGACCCATTTCATCATTTGACGAGACGATCGTTTCGAGACATATAGTAGTAGATTCCAACAATGGAATATTTTGGGGCGCATTCAGTGTACCGGGAGGGGTGAAAACTCCCTAGGGGTCCAGATCCAGTGCCCTAGAGGTCCGATCCGAGTTCCGACAAACATCCATCCCAATATAGAGACCAAAGCACATCTATTGGAGCAGTTTTGAGCACATTCTAATGGTGGGTTCTTCATATCGAGTTTTTCAGCTGGTAGCGGTTACCGTATTTCTTTGGAATCGCACATTTTTACCGATCTATCCGTGCATGCATCAGATCTGCTATCTTCTTATGATCACGGGTATTTTTTGTTATTAGATTGTATTCCAATACAGATCCAGGAGATTTGACTGACGTCTAGATTCTATATTTCCAGTAGGCTATTGTATTTCCATGCTTGAACCGTTATTATTCATGATATTGAGTAGTTGGCATTCTATACTCTGGCATGCACCCTTATATGATTGTTAAACATTAAATATGCAACATGCACATGTAATAACCAACATGCACCTGCAATAACCAACATGCAACCACAATAAATGAAGAACACCTCAAACACATGGCTAAAACGCATTGAGAAACCCCCAGTGTATCGGATCTACACACCAGATCATTAGAATAATAGCGAATATCTTGGTTAGCTGGATAAGGGATATTCCACTCTCCTCTCCCTGATACTTCTCCCACTCCCCTCATACCTCTTGTTCCTGCACACCTATCCACTCTTTTCTCTGAGGTGTCCTATCCTCTTTCATTTTGTCCCCCTCGCTTCCCGACACCTGTCTCCCTTCATCCACCTCATCCTTCCCCATGTATTCCACCTCTTCCCTGTCCTAGTCCAGTGTGCACATCGTTTTCCACCCATATTAGCCATGTCACCCTCCATCGGGGTCCCCCTCGCAGTAGTAGTCAAGGAAAGTTCACCACGTTGTCCAAGTGCAGAAATTGACCTGGAAGCAGTTATTGAAGCGGTTGGTGGTGGGTGGACAACATTTCCACCATAAATGGAAATCCAGAAAAGGACAATCCGTGGGGAAATACTGTCAGTCCAGTCTGACAAATATCACGTCTGACAAACGACTGCATGGGTAGTCTGACAAACTACTGCATGGGAAGTCTAACAAGAAAAGGCACGATGTAAACTATTGTGCTTGGAAGAGAGTATGCATGCATAGTTTGACCGAAGTGACCTAGACGTCATGCCATGGAAACCCGAGCAAGTTCCTTCTATGAAAGTTTTGGGTATATGTAGGCATTTTTGCTATTTTGAAAAGTATCGATGGTAGAGCTAAGCTCCTGACTGTAAAGTTTTGATGAAGCATTGGTTTTCCTAGGTTATGCAATTGTCTCCTATTTAATGAAAGTCAGCCTCTTCACATCTCTCTGTAAGTTCTATTTTAATACACATGGAATTGGTAGGTCCAGTCGAGGGTGATTATGTTGTGTGATGTATGTTTGATCATGACAATGTTTTCACCAATTTTAAATCAATTTCTTGTGTTGTCTTTTCTCCCTCTTACCCTGGGTAGCTCGCTGGAAGATTCAAGTGCACTGTTACAGTAGCCATAGTGATGCAGGTTTGGTCACTGTGTTACTGTAACTCTTTCATCCTATCACATTTTAGTGTTTTGTTCTTTCTTCTCGAAGCTACTATAAGGTCTGATGCCCATAGCAGTCTTTCCCATGTCTCTCACCAAGTCTTCCTCCTCCTTATTTTATTCTCAACTTTCTGACTAAAGTTAGATTAAGACCTCACCTATTAATGCATATCCTAGTCCAACGTTCTATGTTAAAGTGATATGGTTCTAAGTTTACTTCCATTTGATCACCCTTTATATAAAAAAACGTGACATAAAATTGATGGGTATCATGATTACTCCTGCTGCAATCCAGTAGTGATTTCTGACGCTAACATTTCTGGCGCCGTTGTCGGGGATGAAGTTGAAAATTTTCCCTAGGATTGAATGATATTAAGGCTCTAATTCTGAAGGTGCATTAAGCATGAGAGCCCTTGAAGATTTCTACTATGCACCTGGCGAATCCACTGTGGCGACTTCAATGTTTCCACTTCACTTTTTTGGCTGTGGCTACTTTAGCACACCTGAAAGTTGACCCAGAGGGGATTTCTTGAGAAGGTTTTCAGTAGTTGCTTTCTTAGCTTGAGGAGTTCCGTGGGGGATTGACAATGTTAATATCTAGCCTTTGATGGTGAAAAAATACCAGACACATTCAAAGATGCACGTCTTTCACCTGACGACTCCATGATTAAGGGATCAATTGGCGACTACACTAGTTAGAGATGGAAAAAACTTAGCTTGGAGGTTTTCTCCTTTTAATTGTTTGGTTGTTCCTAGTTTTCCTAATGTTGTCTCTTTTCCAAATGAATGGTATGATTATTTTCCCATATTTAGAGAGCGTAAAGAGGACAACTCTGCTCAACATCTCCATGATTTTCATGAACTCATGCATCAGTGGGAGATACTTCATGAGGATGTATTATTGAAAATGTTCATGTTCTCATTGGCAGGAGATGCTCGTGAGTGGTATTTCTCCTTACCCCCTGCTAGCATCTCCTCCCTAAGAGAATTTCATGCAGATTTTAATAGGCATTGTCAAAAGTTTTATTCCGCTGAGATTATCTATCATAACTGTTGTGAGGAATGTGAAGATAGTGAGCAAGACATGGTTGTGTATTATGAAAGTTGTGATGATGAAGACTATGAGGAGGAAGACCCTGAGGAGAGAGATGATGCTTTGAGTGAGCTGATGGAGCTGGAAAAATCATTTTCTGCAAAGATTGAGAAAATGAAGGTAGATCGTGACTTTTGCCTTTTTGAGGACGATGTGGAGGATTTCTTTTCTATAGAGGCTTTGCGTCCTACTCTTGACGCACCTCCTACCCCAAGATTTGATGTTTATTTAGATGAGGAGCAGCAGAGCCCCACATCATAGCTTGTTGACCAAAGGAGAAATCATCCAGTATATGACAGTTATGAATCAGAGTCTGAGATAGATATGCAAGATTTCCCAAACAAGACTGTAGAGCCTTATCCTCTATTCGCTAAAGAATATTATCGTGAGGAGATAATCCATATTAGGTCTGCAGGAGACAATGAGCAGCATGATGAGGAGAAGATTTTTCCCACGGGTCCTGTTTATGACGACCATGATTCTAACTTGAGGGAGAGCTAAGAAAAAGAACTAGAAGAGAAGCAGCATGGGTAGCTTGCCTCTGGTCTAGAGCCTATCTGTGAGCATCCACAGCCTGAGATCAATCAACCTACACCAGCCTCTCACCCACCTGAGATTACCAGAGATATTCAACCGTGTATGAGCAGTTGCGTAGTAGAGGAGGCTTCCCATCACCCATTTTCTGCAGTTTTCGATTGGTCCTAAGAGCATGTGAAGGAATACATGGATTTGTATTTCCTTCATGATTTGCAGTCGCACAACTTTCATCCTAGCCTTAGCCTTAGGATGGAATCTGAAGGATGCAGTTGTTCTACTGTCACAATTGCATTAGTTGTGGGTAATCATCGATAGAGTGAAGGAGCTTCCATTCAAGAATTTACTTGATTGGCTCTGGTGGAAATTTTCTTTCACCTAGCCCCATGTAAAGGATTTTATTAGTTTAGGAATGTACATAAATAATCTCCTTTGAGCATGTGTGTTTATTTTTGTTTTCACTTATCGGCATGTATTTTCAACAGGGTGTTTTAAGCCTGACTCCATATCCCAACAACAAGGCACTGGAACTGCAAAAGGAGTTCTTAGAGCATCATAGGGATGACTCTATCGCCCATGGAGCCTAATGTTATCACCAATTCTTGCAAGGGGGATGTTTCTCTCCAGTTTTGGGCCCTTGGTGTAAAATGTGAAGAAATTGGGTTTAAAATCCCATCAAATGTGTTTTATTCAAAGGCTGCAGCCATGAGTGCCAAGCACAGTACTTAGAGAATATTTTTTCGGGCTTAAAAAATCAAGCGAGTGGGCAAAGACTATTTTCAACGATGAGGATCCATCCATGGAGCGGATCGACGGTCGGTAGGTAAATGTGATCAATGGAGATGCGCAAGGTTTAGTGTAAAAAATAGAACCCATATCGTCGAAATGATTGGGGTCGTCCGATCCAGTGGGGATATCTGGCAGCTAGTCGACATTTAAGGAGTCGGCTTTTTTGGGGATCACTAGTTGAGAGGACAGGGTTCTCCCTTGCATTTCAAAACCCGTGAAATGCGAAGCCCCGAGAGCCTAGCCCATGACCATAGCCTAGGGTTCTATGGAAAGGTGGGGCCTAATGAAAGAGGACAGGTGGTAGTGCTTGAGTCATTCCGTGAAATGAGGAAGAGATTCATCAAGGATGCCTGGTGCGAGAAGTCCTGAAAGGATCAGGACCGTTAATCTACTGAATATCTCAGTTGTCCCATGTGATTTAAATGGTTTATGGATCTGGGCGATCATGATCCGCGTGCCTAGATCTACGGATGAGTTCCAATTTTGGACCACCCCCCCTGGTCGTTCTGTCTTTAATGGGGGGAGTCTGGAATGGGCGCGTAAGTCTTAATAGATAGGATTGCGGCGCTTGGATCTGTGACTTAGGATTGATTTCAAACGCCCCTTGCCATTCTTCCTTTAATAGGGGGNGCGTGCCTAGATCTACGGATGAGGTCCAATTTCGGACCACCCCCCCTGGTCGTTCTGTCTTTAATGGGGGGAGTCTGGAATGGGCAGCGTAAGTCTGAATAGATAGGATTGCGGCGCTTGGATCTGCGACTTAGGATTGATTTCAAATGCCCCTTGCCATTCTTCCTTTAATAGGGGGGGGTTCTGGAATGAGGTTGTTTTGTGTACACCCATTTAAACCTCTTATCACTTCCCCTTCCACTTACCACTTTTACCTCTCTCTGACATGTGTCCTCCACTCCACCTCTATCCCCTCCCTATCACTTCTCCTGCTCCCCTCATACCTCTCTCTCCCACACACATGTCCCCCCTTTTCTTCCAGGTGTCTTGTCCTCTTTCCTTTTGTCCCTCTCGCCTCCTAACACTTGTCTCCCTTCATCCACCTCATCCTTCCCCATGTCTTCAACCTCTGACTTGTCCCAATCTAGTGTGCAGACCATCTGCCACCCATACTAGCCATATCACCCTCCATCAAGGTCCCCCCCGTAGCAACAACCAAGGAAAGGTTGCCACATTGTCTAAGTGCAGAAATTGACCATGCCCCTCTGATCCCGAAGAAGTAGTTATTGAAGCAGTTGTTGATGGGTGGACATTGTTTCCACCATAAATGGAAATTCAGAAAAGGAAAAGCCATGGGGAAAGACTGTCAGTCTAGTTTGACAAAGATCACGTCCGACATTAGACTGCATGGGAAGTCTGACAAGTAAAGACTGGACATAAACTATTGTGTCTGGAAGAGAGTATGCATGCACAATCTGACTGAAGTGACCTGGACGTTGTGCCATGGAAACCCAAACAAGTTCCTTCTACGAAAGTTTTGTGTATATGTAGGCATTTTTTCCATTTTGTAAAGTATCGATGGTAGAGCTAAGCTCCCGACTGTAAAGTTTTGATGAAGCACTAGTTTTCTTGGGTTATGAAATTGTATCTGAAACCTCCTGTTTAATGAAAGTCATCCTCTTCACATCTCTCTGTAATTTTTGTTTTAAGACACTCAGAATTGACAAGTCCAGTCGAGGGTGATTATGTTGTGTGATGTATGTTTGATCATGACAGTGTTTTCACAAGTTTTAAATCAATTTCTTGTGTTGTCTTTTCTCCCTCTTACCCTGAGTAGCTCATTGGAAGATTCAAGCGAGTTGTTACAGTAGCCACCGTGATGCAGGTTTGATCACTGTGTTACTGTAACTGTGTCATCCTGGCACATTT
>JZKD02S1401853.1:0-10109 GCA_000966675.3 Picea glauca
GGAGTGAAGCGGGAGCAACAGAGACCCTAGGAAGCGATACAAAGGTATGTTACTTGTTCCTTCCTACTAGCTAATTCAATGGTCAAAACTTAGGGAAAGAATCATGTCCTGTCCTGTTTTGTTCTAGATCTAGGTGGATCTAGGGAGATCTGTTAGTGTCCTCACCTACCGATTAGTCCGATAACAAAATTGGCAACTCCACTGGGGAAATAACCCATTTTCTTTGTGGTTTTTGGTATTTTTCCTTGGCCATTTGCTCTTGCCTTACCTTTCTCCATTCATATCAATCTCTGAGTCTTTAGGATACCCTGATAGACCCTTTGGGTCCAGAGGCCTCTTCAAATTTTGTGTCTTTCTCCAAAAATTTGATTAGTTTCATACATTCTCACACTGCACTCCACAGTGTCCTGCGAGAACATACTGAGTTTGCACCCTACTTTTAGGTTCAGTGCGAGGTTCTTGCACTCTGCTCAAAGCTCACCTGCGAGAATCACCTATTCTCGCACTCTGTAATACTGCTGGATTTAAGTTTTTGCATCTTCAATTGCTCAGATCAGTATAGGTGCCCAACAAGAGTGTTTTGGACCTTTGGTTGATGTTTTCTTGTCTTCATTTTTGTGCACGAACAATCTTAGGATTTCAAAGGCTCTTCCTGCCCATTTTTCTTGACTTTTCTTGGCAAAAATATACTCTCTGATTTCAGAACCTGAGTGTGCTTGTTTGGTTAAGAGCTGGTGATTGGTTGAAAGTTGAGCTTCTTTGTCTTTATCATTTGCTCATCGTTTGAAAGATCACTTTGCTCATGAAATTGAAAAGACTAGTTTGGTTTGCTCGTTATTTTTGTTTCCATTGAAAGAGTGGTTTGGGTTTTTTATCTATTGCTTGTTCATTAGTTTTTGATTTTCTGCGCTCTCACCATCGTGGTGTAGGTCCTTTTTAAAAGTGAATGAACATTTTTCTTTCAAAAAACATTGAAAATCAATTGATGAAATTATTGAAAAAGAAACAATAGAGAGTTGTTATTTTTGCGTGATTTGTTGCAATTGCATTTTAAAGGAAATTGTGTCTTGTAGTTCAAGTTTGATCCGACAAACTTCTCTTTCCCTCCCATACATAGGATTCATTGAACGAAAATTGCTATATTTCATTCTTATCCATGCATCATTGGGTTAGAGTCTTATAGAAACATCAGTTTCATCTCCATTTCCTTTGAGTAACAACAACCCTTAATAACACCACACAATTGTAAAATTTAACTAGTAACTCTTTTCTAGGGTTCTATTACACCAACATTTAGCCAGGCTAGCACTTTGGAATAGGAAGAGAGATAAACTCTCCAAAGCACAAAACAAACAATAGCATCTTGTGTTAAGGAGTGTTAAATTCCATTCGCAACATCTTGTCTTGGGAAGCCCTTCTCACACAAGGGTCAAACACGAGGTTGCATTGATATTGACAGAGTTACTCACCCTGCTTTGTTGATATCGATGTAGAGATTGCACGTCTTACGGGGGTCACTCGGAGGTATACCCACAATGATGAGTGGAAGCCTTTTGAGTTGATTTCGGGCTAGATACCCTGCCCTTGCGTGTGGATCAGACTGTCAACTTTCCCCTCAGGCTTTATTGTTGTCAGTGGTAACCTTAGCGGCCTATCTTTCTAGGGTATTACACAAGGTGACTGTGAAGGGGAAAGTCTTCACGGTACCTGGAATTGACGTTGACCAAACTCACTCGGGCTCCTTGGAGGGTATACCCATGATTATGTGTGGGAGCTTGCACCAGGGTGTAAGTCCGTTAAGCAGGCTGTCAGCGTAAATTTTCCACCCTAGCCGAGCCCCTTCTCGTCTCGTTGTTGCGACGTTGGATTTCATCACCAACTAGTGACTTCGGAATTAGAAGTTCTTGTTTTCTTGGTGTTTCTTTCTAGATTTTGTTTACTAGCGTGTGTTGTTTGTTTAGAAAAGTTGACCATAAGAGTTTTCTTCGTAAGTTTGTTGCTCGTTTACAATAGCTCCCCCATGTCATTCAAGTAGAATGAAGGGTTTATCTCTAGAGCATCTGGAAGGTTCTCAACCCTTGCCTACAAGTTCACTTGAGGGCTCTCCTCAATGGAGTGAAGTCCCAGACGTCACCACACCACAACTGGAATGGACTGACTCTCTCGAACATTTCCGAATCACCAATACTTGAGAGGACTTTCGACTTCACCCTGATTCTGAGTGACCGTTTATGCGAATGAATTCTTCTGGAGACTTAGTTGTTACATCTTCTAGATCACCAGTTGGACCCTTTCCAGGCATAGAAGGCCAATATCTTTTTTGGTCTATGGGTGTTTTTCGACGGGACCTTTTTGGTCTAGGCTCACCTGTGATTTCCGAAATCACCCCACCTGTGATCTTTGAAATTTCTAGTCCATAGACAGTACCGTTTACTACCGCCTATCACTTTACTGTCCCTATTGAAATGGCCCATCATACTGATACTACAAGTGTTCCTACCGGGTTTACTACGGATATTCTAGCTCCCATCATCACACCGCGTATGCCCAACGTCACTCCGACACTACCACCCGGATACCATGTGTTGAATGCTTTCATTCCCACTCCTACGCAAACCCCATCCGGCTCTCCTAGTGGTCCTTCTTCTTCTGGGCACTCTCTTCCTGGTTTTATTCCGACACTCCCTCAATTTCCTTTTGGAGGACCTTCCTCGTCTTCTACTGGCAGTCTTAATCCTAGTGGCACTATTCCATCATTCACACCAAATTACCAGATTCCCGTCGGTGGACAATTTTACCAAGGTGGCATGACTCAACCCCCTCTCAGCTGGCAAATTCCTTTTGGAGCGCAAGTCCCATTTGGAACACAACCCCCAATTGGCACACTTCCCCCAATTGGAACACCACCTTCGATAGGAGGACCGACCCCACCTTATGGACAAAACATACCTCCATCCTTAGCCCAGTATTGGAATCAGTTGATACAACATCCTCCTCAATCGACTGGGGGGCAGTAGTTTCCAGCTGCATCCGTAATACCCCCTAGTATGGGCCAACCTTATCCAGGTTCGTTCAATCCTATTTGGGGCTCGACTGCTCAAAATCACATCCCTGTTCTAGGGTACAATCCCATGAGCTACTATCATCTTCAACCACCACCGAATCTTCCTGGGTCTTCACATTATATGCAGATTACTTACGGTCCTACTGGTTTGCCGATGGGGCTTCCTCCCCAAAGACACCAGTACCCGCAAGTGAATCGAAAGTTACCCTTTTTGGTCACTTTGGATCTTCCGTATTTGTCAAGGATTTTAAATGATCCAATTCATCACTCTCCCCAATGGCCTACTATACCATCCAAGTTACCATCAGACATTCCTAAATTCGATGACAAAGCGGGAGAGGACCCGAACAATCACGTTATGACTTTTCACCTATGGTGTTCATCCAACTCATTGATGGATGACTCTATTCGTTTATGTCTTTTTCAACGAACCCTCACAGGTTCTGCTACAAAGTGGTATATAGAATTGCCATGAGGTTCCTTCTCTGACTTCAACACCCTAGCTATGGCTTGCCTCACACACTACCAGTTACCGATTCGTTATGACACGGGGACCAAGATTTTGACTTCTTTCAAATAGAACAAGGCCACTCATATATCCGATCATATTCATGAGTGGCGATGGCGATGACATCTTATTAAACTTGAACTCCCCGATCAGTTACTGGTAGAATGGTTCAAAAAATCATTTGTGAATGACATCAATTGTGACATCGCCATGGGTGGAGTAGTCATGGAAGAACGGGCCATAAGTCGTGCTCAATATCTTGACCTCGTTTACTCACAAACAGGTACCCTCTATGATTTACTACCCGACTTACCTCATCCTTCCACTTCCGCCACTTCAACTACTCCAGCTGCTTCGCATGCAGCCGACGGTGTGATTGGTATTTTCCAGGCCCAACCACATTCCGTCTCAAGCACCAACCCCAAACCTGCTTCTTCTAATGTTCAAAATGCTCCGTCTCTTTCCCCTCCCACTGGCAAGACTTCTGAGGTAAATGTCATTCAATCTACCCCAGCCGGTAAAAACAAATCTAAAAAGGGAAGGGGTAAGAATAAGGAGGACAAAAATACTTCTCAGGTAGAGCAAACCAAAACTACCCATGTTGATGATCAGGATAAGCGCAAACCTCGATACCCTTGTCTTATCTATGGTGATGATCACTACACGAAGGATTGTCCACGACACACTGAGGTCACTAAGTTCCTTCAAGGAGCTCCAAAACCACCTGCTCTGGTCATTTTGTCCCAACCCTTCCCGTCTCAACAACAGGCTCAGTTGGTCATTCATGACCAACCCTCATCTTCTACTACATCCTATGTTTTGATGTGTACTAGTGATTCGAAGCAGAGCGACATTGCACTCACTACTCAAGCCAAAGATTATTCTCCCTCTAAAGAGAAGGTTGATGATCTATCTCCTTCCTTGGTACAATCCTCTCCCATGACTCCACCTACCAACGGTCCTCCTCATCTCGAATGACCGAGCCTCGACACTGTTTTTTGACCCCCCCCAAAGGGCATCGTTCGGAAATCGGCTTTCAATCCTCATGCTTGTGTTGCCCAGAACTACATCATTGTTGAAGATCTGGCCCAAGCACCTTCTGCGATGTTAGCTCTCGAAGTCCTTCAAAGTTGTCCTACGCAACGTAAGGCATTGTTGAAAGCTATCGATGGAATCGATCCGACGGATATGAATTTAATAATTTTTGACTTGGAGAATCACATTCCAAGGTTACCCCCTCAACTCGCTTTCCAGATCCAAGTGATTGTCTCTGACAAAAACATTTTCCAAACTGTTATCGAAGAGGGTGCCTTGACATGTGTCATGTCTCTTACCTGCTAGAAAGCCATTGGCTCTCCCTCTTTGAAGGAATCCCAAAATGCTCTCAAAGCATTCAATGGCTCCGGTTTTAAGCCCTACAATGTTCTTCCTTTGTTGCCCATCACATTAGAAGGAAAAACGGTCCAAGTCAACATGGAAGTCTTTGACGCTCCCCTTGATTACAATCTTCTGCTTGGCTGCAGCTGGATCGATTCCATGTGTGAAGTTGTGTTGACCCTTTTTCATGTGGTACGTTTCCCACATCAAAGAAAGGTCATCACCATCAACCAACTAGCCTTCTTTAATTTTGATACTCATATCGGCAACGTACCATTTATCGCTAAAACCCCACTGGGTTATGAGAACATCGATGTAGGCCTTCTCAAGGACTCTTCGTTAATGGGTACTTTCCCCATTTCATCGCCTGATGTTCCACGCTCGTCTATTGCATCAATCAACATTATATCCACCTTGATTCATGAACTTCCTACGTCTCATGACCCATGGATAGTACCTGAACCTAAAGATCATCTTCGTTACGACGATGAAATGCCGTTAAGTTCGATTGAATCCGCCTATCAGGCCATTCAATCGGCAACACCTTCTACCCCCTCTCTTGGTGATTTGTCTCCCGATCCTTTTTGTGTCATTTTTCCCACTGACGAGATGATTATGTCTGTCATGGAGGACACCCCTTGGGACGATGGACATCATCGTTCCATCCTCTTTCTGGAGCAACATACCCTTGAGAACTACCAATGGATCTTGACTCTGTCGACCGTTGTCATTAGCTCAACCATTCCCGAGTCCATGCATGATGTGTTTTTCGAAGGGAACTCAAGCAATATCTCGCCCATGATTCCCCTCGATATATCCGTCAAACCCGGAATTGTCAAAAATGTCCATATCAGAGCTTTGTGTTCTTCAGATGAAATCATCACCTACACATTCCTTTTCAAAGAATTTCGTGACATATTCGCCTGGAGCTACGAAGAAATGCCAAGTATCGACCCTAAGATTGTGATACATGAAATTAAGACATACCCCGACGCTAAACCTGTCCGACAACGCCTTCATCTAGTTCACTCATGTAAAGCGGTGGCTATCAAGCTCGAAGTCGAGAAACTTCTTAAAGCTAGCTTTATTTATCCAGTGGCTCTCATAGAATGGGTTTCTAATATTGTCCCGATCGATAAGAAACAAGGCACAATTCGTCTATGCATTGATTATAGGGATATCAATAAAGCTTGTCCCAAAGACAACTTTCCTACCCCCTTCGTCGATCAGATTGTCGACGATTGCGCCAAAAGTGAAATCTTCTCTCTAATGGATGGTTTCTCTGGGTATAATCAAATCAACAATATTCCTGAGGATCAACATAAGACTTCTTTTATTTGTCCTTGGGGTACTTTTGCCTATCGAAAACTCCCTTTCGGTCTCAAGAATGCGGGCGCAACTTTTCAATGCGCTATGTCTTATGCTTTCCATGATATCAAGCACATCGTTCAACCATATTTGGACGATTTACCCGCTCATTCAATGCGTCGAGTCGATCATCCAACCCACCTCCGAGCCATTTTTGTACACTGTCAATTCTACCATATACGTTTGAATCCTCATAAGTGTGTTTTCTGCGTGGAATCCGGTCGACTTCTAGGTTTTATTGTTTCATGTCAAGGGATCCAGGTGGATATTTTAAAGGTTGAGGCAATCCTTAATCTCCCTCCTCCTTCTACACTTCACCAGTTACAAATTTTTCAAGGGAAAGCAAACTTTCTTCGTCATTTTATCCTGAATTATGCCGAGATAACTCGTGGATTTATGTGGTTATTAAAAAAGGGGTCTGAGTTCGTATGGGATACCATCGCTAACAATGCTTTCAAAGCTTTGAAATTTTCCCTAACGCATGCTCCTCTTCTCTTTCCCCCTGATTACAGACACGATTATTTCCTTTACCTTGCTGCCTCGGATTACACCATTGGTATGGTTCTTGTCCAAGAGGATGATGCTAACGATGAACATGTGATTTACTACTTGAGTCACAGTCTAATGCCTACCAAAATCAAGTGTTTACATGTCAAAAAACTAGCCTTGGCTGCCGTACAAGCCGTCCAATGATTCCGGCACTATATCCTCTCGTGCAAGGCTACAATGATTTCTAACTGAAACCCTATGAAACACATTCTTACACGCCAATTGCTAGGGGGTAAATACTCCTAGTGGATTGTGATATTGTAGGAGTTTGACTTGGAATTCGAACGCGCCAAGTCTAAGAAGTCCTTAGTGTTTGCTGAATTGATATGCGACTTTCCCCATTCTGAAATGGAAAATGTAGTAGCTGATTCATTACCCAATGAATCCCTTTTCCTCATCAACACTGATGATATTTGGTATGGTGATATCATTATATATCTCCAAACCCAGACTTTCCGGCCAACTTTGTCTAGTACTGACCGACGTCGAATACGCTACCAAGCTCGTCAATACATTATCCTCGGGGATACTCTTTATCATTGGGGGATTGAATCTGTTTTTTAACGTTGCCTAATGTTCGACGAAGCCGAGAAAGCTCTGAATGAATACCATTTTGGAGCATGTGGTGGTCATATGTCTGGGTATGCTACTGCCCAGAAGATCTTATGCGCAGGGTATTTTTGGACTTCTTTATTTAACGACTTCATAATTGCTGTTCAAAAATGCCATGCTTGTCAGACTTATAATAACAAGATTACATTACGAAATGGGCTGAGGCGATGTCGACATTTGATAACACTGGAAAGACCGCAACATTATTCATTTTTAATCACATCATAGCTCATTTTGGTGTTCCCTAGGCTATCGTTACTGATCACGGTAGCCACTTTAGAAACTTCATGATGTATAAACTTACTAAAAAGTTGGGTCTTCGCCATGAAAAATCAACGCCCTATTACCCACAAGCCAACGAACAAGTCGAAGCAATTAACAAAGTTCTCATAACTATGCTCCGACGAATGATAGGGATTCACAAAACAAGTTGGCACACAATGTTGTTTTCAGCATTGTGGGCTTACCGGACATCCGTCAAGTCCACTACTAGGTTTACACCGTTCTGGTTAGTCTATGGTTTGGAAGCCATTCTCCCAATTGAATGCGAGATACCCTCTTTAAAACTAGCTATTGAACTCCTACCAAACTCTTCTGCTGAGGAAGAACGTCTATTGTATCTTATGCAATTAGATGAAACTTGATGTGACACCACCCTAGTCATAGAAGCTCAGAAAAAACGTGTCAAGGCCGAATACAACAAATATGTCAAGCCTCGCATTTTCTCCGAAGGAGATCTCATTCTCCTCTATGAACAAGATCGAGATATGTTAGGAGCTGGAAAATTCAAAGCTATGTGGCGAGGTCCTTATATCGTTCAACGAGTTTTGGAAAAAGGGGCTTATGAGTTAGTGGATTATGATGGTATTCCTTTGAGTGAACCCAGGAATGGGTTATACTTGAAGAAGTACTATGCATAAAATCATCTGTGCACGAGTACTTGTATTTTTATTGTATCATACTTCTTGTGTGATACTATAGCTTTCTTTCGTCATTATCTGGTCTCTATCCTTATGTGACGTTGTGTTTGATTTCCAGATGCCAGAGTCTTCGCTACCCTATATTGGATTCACTGATGGCGCTAACTGTAGTACTCAGAACCTTGCTTCCACTACATGGGAAATTTACGCCCCTACAAACGAACTCATCTCCTTACGAGGTGTGTGTCTCGGTCGTGCAACCAACAATATTGCAGAGTATAGCGCCATTATCAAATTGTTGATTGATGCTATCTCGCTCAGAATCCGTCATTTGGTTGTGTGACTCGATTCGTAGCTTGTAGTGCTACAGTTAAGTAATGTCTATACTATTCAAAGTCCTACTTTGTTACAGGTGTATTTGCGAATTCACCTCTTGGAACATTATTTTGATTATATTGAATATCAACATATTCCTAGATGTCTAAATACATTAACTGATGCATTGGCAAACTATGTATTGGACATACATTTGAATCATTTATAAATCAATCACATCAATTTTCACACAACACATGATAAACCGATAGAAGCCGTTTGTATATATAACGATCAAAAGAGTTTTTTACAAAAAGTTTTGTCCGAAGACCAAAATGTCAAAATCTAAAGCTCATAACTTCTACAAAATGACGTCATGGATGACGTTCATGGTAACATACGACTACCTGGGCAACCCTACGAAGCAGTCAGCCTATGGACTCTGACACTCTTGCAGTGTGACGTTGATGATGTCATGGAACCTCTCCAAGAGGCATGTCTGGAATATCTGCTGTCAAACCCTCTAGGTTTTGTTCCATTGCTTGATAATCCTCGGCATCCCATTGTGGCACTAGCGCTACCTCTCCTTGCTGCTAAATGGGAGAAGTACCAGGAGGTCAGTAAGGTCCAACATCTGTGTCATCAACAACGGATTTTGTATTTAGTTTTTGGACGAACATATAAAAACATTTGCATATAATAAAATTCACAAAAAAATTTAAAAAGAAAAAAATTGTGTACTTCTTACCAAGTTCCCCCTAATGAGCATCCTCTGGCAGTACTAAGTCCAGATCTCCTCGGAAATCCAACTCGACATAAGAATAATCGTCGACCATCAACATCTATGGTCGAAGCCAGTCAAAGAAGGTATCATCATACTTGATAATTGGTCCAACTACGTGCTGGGCCATGAGCTGACACCATCTCAGCATTCTTGGATCCCTGGGAGCCGGTAAATTCCACTCAACTTGCAGCCTCAGTAATGGAACCCTCTCGAGAAAGAAGGACACTAACAAAGATCCATACCCAAATTTCTTCAGGTTGCCTCGGCTACATTTGGTCAACTGCCTTTTCATGCTACGAAGCACAGCATCTGCCCAGTTAAAAACCTGAGGTTCAGTACACTCTATAGCATACTGAAAGTAACTCTGGAGCACCATGTGAGGAGTGGTGCTCTCAGACATACGTGCAATGATGAATAAGATAGTACAAAGGGTCAAATCCTATACTCCCCAAATATCTACTTTCCCTTTCTTCCTCTCTGCCTTGGGAACACAGTGTAAGCGACAATATTCACTCATGGGCAGCCCACCACCTCTGCTACCAGTCAGGCTCACGTGGTACCCACGCCATGACAGTCCAGTCAAGAAGTAAATGTCCTCAATATCTAAGGACA
>JZKD02S1401853.1:12327-24030 GCA_000966675.3 Picea glauca
TTGTGTGAAGGACTTAGCTTGAATAGGAGCTTGGAGACTCTAGCAAGTCTATCAAGAGGATTTGATCTTCTTCATACAAAGATTGAGCAAGTGTGTGTGTTGGAGCCAAGGGCCACTGAAAGGAAGCTTGCAACATCAAGGCGATCAGGTTGTAATCTTCTACTTTTAATTAATATGATACAACGACATGTTCCTTTCCCATAAAGCTATTCTCACTTTATTGTGTAATTCCTTTATCATACACATAAGTTGACAGTTGAATATATTTTGCTATCTTCACTTTGGTTGGTTTGTGTTGTCTTGGTCTTGACTTCATGAGAGCGTCGGAGTGAAGCGGGAGCAACAGAGACCCTAGGAAGCCATACAAAGGTATGTTACTTGTTCCTTCCTACTAGCTAATTCAATGGTCAAAACTTAGGGAAAGAGTCATGTCCTGTCCTGTTTTGTTCTAGATCCAGGTGGATCTAGGGAGATCTGTTAGTGTCTGCACCTACCGATTAGTCTGATAACAATAATCATAAGGCAATAACTACCAAGAGTTGAGAAACATATAAAACACCAACACGATCAACTACTAATAAACATATATGCTGAGGATAATGTGGTACGACCCCCTTTTTGAGATCTCTGCAACCTGTAATGGTGAATGGCATAGTCTCTTTGGTACTTCCTTTGCTGAAAATGAGTGGTAAGATCCCTCTTAAATCTCCATGAACTGTAATTAAGGGTTTCGGTCCTCTCCTTCAAAACCACAAGATGCAAACAATGGGTACAAATCTTCTCCAAATCCCCAATCTCTGCAAATAGATAAGTAAACTCCTCCAACGAATGCAAAAGGAAGATCTGAATATCATCAACATAATGAGAGAATATGAGCCCCTATATTTTGTTTTATATCCCCTTTCACCTTTCCCCCCCCAATTGACTTTTAATTCAACTTTAATATTTTCTAATAAAATCACTTTATTAATTAAATAAACCTTTTTACTCCAAAAATTTATTTATTTGACTTTAAAGCCTCTTCGACCATTGGAAGTCACTTTTCTTTAATCATTTAATCCTTTAGAGATTTTCATCCCAATTCCAACGAGTTATTACACTAAGGTGTCCCCTAAAATAATATGATCCAAATAACACCTTTAGTGCATTTAATTAAATTATGCTCAATAATACTCACAATTTACGAGAATCGTCAGAATTCCATGGAACCAAAAAGGAATTGTGTGGAAGTGGTCCCGATGATGAAAGATGGTAAATGGATTAGGATGGGCCTCATATAATTCTTCCAAATCCTATGAACTCACCGATAACATAACCTCACCCTTTTGTTTGGGTTGATACAAGCCTCATAAATCATCTCCAACTGCAGAACAAGGGAAACAAAAAATGAGGACATTACACAAGGCTAGTCGAGGGTTTCAAACTGATGACATCACATAATTGAGTTCCTTAACAATACACTCCATCACCGACTGTTATACACCCTCGGGGCTTGTTCTTTACCCTTGTTTCTCAATTCCATTGCAATGTTAAAATATGTAATAATGAGATTTTATCAATACAAACAAATGACTTTAATAAAATGTGACATAATAGAAAATATAGATTGTTGTTACATAATTTTTTTATATCATCTATAGAAACAATATATATTAGGTTCATTATCATTGATACAATGTTAAGGTGTATTGCAAAGATACATTGTTTTTCAGTGTTAAAATTCACAAATTTTTCTATGTTGTTAAAATAATTCTCTAAGTTTTTTGCATCTAGCTTGATTTGCACCCACTTGGATGGTTTTGAACACTTTATTCTTACTACTTTTCCACTAAACCACATATGTGGGCTTGTGGTTATTGTTTTTTTTTTAAAATTAAATAATAACAATAAAAAAATGAACAAGGTTGAAGTCCAAGTATCAAGGCAATAATTATCAAGAGCTGAGATAGATATAAAACACCAACATGGTAGTAAACCTAGTTGAAATATTTTCACTGCACAATTACAATTGTAGTTGCAGTTTCCAATTGCCAGTTACAGTTGCAGTTTCCAGTTTCCAGTTGCAGTTGTAGTTATAGTTGTCGATTGCATTTACAGTCACATTTTCTAGTTGCAGTTGCCAGTTGCAGTTGCAGTTGCAATTGCCAGTTATAGTTGCAATTTCTAGTTACAGTTACATTTTCCAGTTTCCAGTTGCAGTTTCCAGTTGTGTAAACCTTGAGATTAGATGACAAGCTGGATGGTGCTACAAATTTCAGAGGTATGCACTTATATATGTTTCCAATTTATATCATTTAGTAGAGCATGCATGTGTTTGTAGGAAGTGTACACTTGGAAAAAGGACCTTTGTCCAAGTAAAGACTATATATCCAAAGGGATATTAGATCTAGTGCATTCAGAGGAATAACGCCCCTCCCTAGCAATTAAGACTCCTGGTTTGCATACCAGGTTTGATATTTTTATATTTTTTCATATTAAATAAATATTGTAACCGGGACAACCGTCTTTAGAGATCTATTACTGCTAAGTACTTTTGTTATCAAATGTTTTGAATATTGTTAGTACAATGATACTTGTGTAAATGCTCATTGTTTAGTACTAATGATGCACTTATTTAAAAGATGAAATTGATCTCTTCTAGGAGATGTTCTTGGTTGTTGTCTTTGTCCTAGGTAGGTTACTATAGAGGTCACAACACTAGAAACGTGTTTCTCTTGGCTTACATGTAACTAAATAATATGTATTCTTTAATATAAATATCATCTTGAAAACCAATTTCCAAAATTGCATTCATACCCTACACAATTGTCACTATTTTTCAAATATTTCTCATGTTTAGCATGGTTGTCTTCATTTCTCATAATCTAATATCCATTTGTTGTACTCTTTCCAATATTATTGAATATTCACAATTGCCACCATTTTTCAAATATTTCTCATGTCTAGAATGGTTGTCCCCATTTATTGTATTCTTATAACCATTGTTTTACACTTGCAAATATGATTGAATATTGTTGGAATTTTGGATGCTCTTACTCACAAATATTGTGTATTACATGCTTTGAATTATGAGCATAACAATCCCTCACTTCCTCAAAGTGCATCACAAAAGAAACAATCCATTATCAACATTCACATATAGTATCATGTGATTATATGCCACTTGCATTGCCAACACTAATATTGTATGAAACCTTAGTGGTTAGTTTCCAAATCCCTACTAATATCTAAGAAATATAAAATAAACAATTCTATACTAATCACAAAGGCTATAGATGTAAGCTGATGTAAGATGCACTACATGTCTTGATGGAATTGTAACCATGCTTCTCAAAATTGGAACTACTTGTTCACAAATAACACATCCCCACTTACTTGAAAATTATCTAAACATAAAACACCTTAGGAAGATCAATGTACAATGTGAAGAATATTCTTACATTTATAGCTTCACAAATCCTTCTTGTACTTTCCAAGATGCTTTCCATGTTGCTTCTCTATTACCTCTCCATCGACTTCACAATATCAAATGCAAACCTAAACCCTCAAGATTCCATTGAAAGTCAAAGATCAAACTGAATGGACTTAAAACCATTGTTTTTAATATTATTTTAAAGTGGACAATTAAATTAAATATTTACTCTTTTAAAATAGAGTATTGTAGTTTATGAATGATAATGTAGAACTTTTGATTTGAAAATATTGTTTTCAATATTATTTTGAAGTGGACAATTAAATTAAACATTGAATTTGAAAATAAGAGTATTGTAATCCAAAAAATTCATGTGTCGAAATGTAGAAAATTTTAGATTAATTTGTTATAAACAATAATCAGTCTTAAATATATCAATAAATAAATAGTTTGTGAGGTGGTAGGTGTGGGGAGGGTTATCATAAAACCCATAGGAACAATATAATCTGCATTTTCTTGGGGATTGGGTACCTCCATTAACAACCATGCTGAAGTCTATGCTCTTTTACAAAGGACAATAATTGTATCCTTTCTCCAAATTCGAAATTTGATCATGATTGGTGACTCCAAAAACATCATCATAGATATGATTGAACACTATTCCTATGGATTTCCTTTTGGGATTGGCGATATATCAAATTAATAGAACCACAAATTCATTCTCTAAAATCCAATATTACCACATAATGAGGGAAAATAATATATTCTCTGATAGGTATGCAAATCAGGCCTCTTCGATAAAAGAGGGGGACATCATTATAAATGGCAAGCATTACTCCCAACCTATACCTTAATATGACAATAACCAAGGAGCTTAATATGCATTTAATCTGGCATATTTCGCGTTGTAAGGCAAGTGAGCCTCTTGGAATTTTGAATTAGGCGAAGCAATGTTGCCCATCCTTTCACATGTTCCCATACCTCTCTTTGCATGATTTTGAATTTGTGATATGTAATTCCCTTAATCATTCTGGGATCATGGCTCTTTCGTTTAGTCTCTTTGTGTGGCATCTCTGACATTCCATCTTGAGGAATTGTTCAATGTTCTTTCGTCTTTGGCTCTGGGTGGTGATGTTGGCTCCTCTCCTCCTTTGTATTTTGGGTAATCCAACACCTTCATCATCTACTCTCCTTGAAGGTTTGGAAAATTATGGATCAGTTTCATGCCTTAGTTTGGCAGAGTTAGAAACAATTTCTTTCACTGGTGATTCAACCTGTTTTTAGATCTTAGTCAGTTAACAATTGGAGATAGTTGGTATTCAGGTAACCCTTCTCTAAATCTTGGTTTTTAGCAAGTCTGAGGTGAAAATTCATGGTTATGGTTTGAGTTTTATTAGATCTTTGATTGGTTAACTTGTTATTTTCTCTTGTTTTGGCATATAAAAGGTTCTTACTTGGACCTTTTGCTGCTTTCTCAAATTCCCATGTTCATTCTTGATCAAGGTATCACTCATTGGGACAATTCATAATCATCTTTGCTCCTACCATAGATTACTTGTGATCTGGTTACTTTGATAAAGAGTAATAATAAAGAATACAATGACATTTCTATTTGGTTTTGTGAATTGGTTTTTTGTTCTATCCAAATGGATTACAGGGAGCTCCAAGAGATAAGACAATATTTGCAGAGGAATGAGGAAGAAATTCAAGGTAACCGCAACTCAATTCTTACAATGAATGAGAAAATTTGTGAATGTGATAGCAATGCCACCTCTCAAATTGCACAAGAATGGGAACCTTGTAGAAACATCAGATAGATGTGGTGGAGGTAGATTGTAATATGATCATAAATATGTTGATCAACTTGTCTAAAAGTGAGTAGTCTGAAGCTTCTAACCATACACAATCTATTAATTCTAACTATGGAAAGCTAATGGAAGAAGACATTATCCATCAGCTCCTAGATAATCTTGAATTGCTCATGGAAGCCTTGGAACCAACCAAGGAAGTAGTGGATGAAGCTTCCAATCGAAATGCCCTTTGTTAAGTTTATATGTACTACAAAGTTATTAGGCTTTTATGTCTATTATCTAGAATCTATACTATTAGATTTTTTTTGGATAGTTTTGTATCTGAAACTGCGTATGTTTTACAACTTCATGTTGGTAATTAGTTTCTTTTTGGTATTCATATATATTTTTTTGAAACAGACTATATTTTAATTTTGTTGTGAGCATAGCTGTAGTTTTTGCTTAATATAAAATCTTCCAGTTATGGTTAAAAAAACAAAATAATAAATAGCTTGTTTAAAGTATGTTATTCATTTTTTTCATTATTATTTTAACAATATTTTCAAAACCTAATATTGAGGTGAGACTCTATAATTTAACAAAGTTTATAGTTGTGAAACTAACAAAGCATAGAATTTCACCCTCATGGGGGTGGGAGTGGGCATTTGTATACAAATGGGGATGGGGAATGTAATACCCCAGTTTTGATTCTCAGATCAATATTATGTATGTATATGATGAATGTATACAATTTGAACATGTAATATGTAATATTGCACATTGAATGAGACACATGGTTTCCCACTAACATGCAATCTTACCTATGCCTTTTCCAACCATGCGGGGGAGAGAGAATTCAATGGTTTTGGGTGAGATTTATAATATTTTTAGGTTCAATTCAAATTAATAAAGAGTCTGAATTATGGGGGGTTTGAGTGGCCAATATGTTCGAACTACCATTCCAGTTTGAATATTCATGGTATTTGAGTTACCATTTGGTTTCAGAATTTGAGTTATCAAAATTGGGAGAGCTCAAATTGCCATCCTATTGGGGAAATTAAAGATAATCCTTGAGCTAGAATGGCCATAGACATATTAGAGTTGCAAACGTCATGATGTTCTCGTGGACATTGTGATATATCATGATGTGACCTAATCAACGATAATATCACCTCCAAACATCACACTATTATCTGTTGTCGAAAATAGCACGATGTTTTCAAAAAATCATGATATATCGTGATTTGATGGAAAACATCACCCATGCCATGGACAATCCGCCTCATAATTGGAATTTTCACATTTTTTACCTCATTTTCAAAACAAATGAAGGGGTTTGAAAGCAAAGGAGGTCTCCACCATTTTTATTTGAGCTAAGGACTAGAAATAAAGTGTTTTCATTTTCCATCAACAATTTACTATGGAGTGGGGATCGTTTCCCATCAGCTTTTTTTGTATTTGTAGGTATGTGTAGCAAATTCAACATGTTTTTCTTTAATATTTTTGATAGGTTTTGAAATGCCTATAAGTTTTCCCTCTTCTTGCTGATTTTTAGTGGAATGTAGGAGATCTACCATTTATTTAGAACTCGATCTATTTTTTTTATTTACAATTTTTTTTTTTTTTAATTTTGATTCTTAAATCTTGATTTTCACTTTTTTTTTTCTTAGGTTTAATGATTTCTATTTGAAAATGTTGAAAGCTTTGGACCCTATGTGGGATGCTTATCCTGATGATGGGAATAATAAACAAAATTTGGGTTTCAAGTTGTGTGGGAAGGAAATGACAGGGGGAATCAATTGGTTGAAATACAACCTTCCACAAATTATGGAGCATGAAGTGGGAATTCATATAGTTGCAACCGCAAAAATCATTTCTATTGCCAATAAATCACTTTAGGATATAGATAAAAAGTGATATGATGGGGAAGTTGTGAGAATTGAGCTTTCACTAAGAGGATTTACAATATTTGGGGGGCAAGAAGTGACATCTTTTCCTTGGCCTCACCGTCCACAATTCCCTTAATGACCTCATGTTTTTTTGTTCTAAGAACAATAGGTGGTGTACAACCTTCTATTAGGTTAGTAGTTAACATAAAGGAGAAGAAAGAAGTAGAAAATATTGTGGGTAGATGTTTTGTATGTACTGACAATTCTTTCAACATTGCTAAGAACAACCCATTCTACCAGTCTATGTTTGTTGATGTTGCTATTGTTGGCCCTAGGGCCCCTACCTATGACAAGTTGAGAGGGCCTATCCTTCAAAATGAAAAGCTCAATTTCACTCATAGATTGGAGGTTCTTAAGGAATCATGGGAAGTCATTGGATGCATCATGAAGTCATATGGTTGGGATAATCATAAGGGCATGATCCTTCTTAATTTCTTGGTTAATTGTCCCAGGGGAACAATATTTATTAAATATGTTGATATGCATCTGCACATGTTAAAGATGTGACATTATTATGTGAGTTGTAGTATGGGTTCATTCAAGAGATAGGTCCATATAATACTTTTTAAGTCATAATAGATACCATTGATAACTATGTCACTCTTGGCAGGTTGCTTATGATAAGGTATCCGACCTTGTTTTGGACTCATTGTGCCACACATTGAATTGATTTGATTTTTGAGGATATGGGAAAAATGTCTTTTATCAAGGATATTGTTGAATTGAACAGGAGCATCACAAAATTTACATAATATCATGCATCTATCCTTATCTTGATGAGACAATTCAAAAATAATAGGAAGTTGATGCATCCTAAAATCATGCGTTTTTCCATTAGCTTCATATCTCTTTAGTGTTTCCTTACTTGTATGTGGGAGGTGAAGAGAATGCTCATTTCATATGAGTGGCATGCTTTATCATTTAGCAATAACTAGAGGGGGAGGCCATATGTAGACTAATGTCATACTAGGAGACTTTTTGGGAAGGAGTGGACGAGGTGTGTGCCATTAACGAACCTTTGGTAAAGGTTCTTTGGTTGGTTGATGGAGACAATCCCGCAATGGGATACTTGTATGAGGCCATGGATAGAGCCAAAGAATCCATCCATGTCTATCATGGAGATGAGGGGGGTAGAGGATATAAGAAACACTTATTTATATGGAGGGTGATTGATGGATGATAGAACAATACACTCCATCACCCCATTCATGCTACAAAGATCTACCTCAACCCCCACATTCTCTTACTTATGTGGTTTTAGATTTGATGTTGAGGTTATGGATGGATTCCTCACAAGTGTTCAGAGGATGGTGCAAATTCTTCAAGAACATGCAAAGATATATAAAGAAATGGAATTATATAGGATGGCCATTGGAACATTTGGATTTTACATGGTTGTTCAAGACATGCATACCAAAATGCCATGTAATATTCATTTTGTTTCAAATTTCAATGTCTCTTATTTTGTTTCAAATTTCAATGATTTTTCTTATCTTTCTCTTATTTGTTGTAGATGCTTGGTGGATAGGCTATGGCTCAAGAGTACCCAATTTACAAAAACTTTCCATTCTAGTGCTTAGACAAACATGTATCTCTTTAGGATGTGAGTGTAAGGGTGTATTTGGAAAAATACACCAAGAAGTGCAACCAGTTAAAATTTTTCAAATTAAAATATGAATTCATTATAAATTATAATTTTATGTTTTGTCACCCTCTAAAGTTTGTATTATAATTTATAATTTATGACCCTCATATAGGTTGGAGTCCAAACCCTTTAATGACATGGTCTACATTTACTACAATCTTTGATTGTGGGTGAGACATCTTCATAAAACACTTGACATGGAGGCCATTTCATTGGCTGGGATTGTCACCACTATTGCATGGAGGGTTGAGACCAAGAAGTTTGTCATGGACTTGGCCCCTGATTGGTTATGGTAGGAGGAATAGGAGGAGGTAGTAGGGGAGAGTGTGGTAGAGGAGGATAATCTTTCAGAGTAGACACCATTATAGGAGGTGTTTATTGACACTAGTAGTGATCCGCCACCTTCATATACTTAGAAACAATGAGTTGGACTTAGTAGTAGCACCAATAGAGGACATAAAAGGCTAGCTTCTGCTTCTTCTAGAGGACTTCAGAGTCCAGTTTCAGCCCTAGGGCCTCCTTCATCTAGAGGAACAACCATTACTAGAGACATTACCTTTTCCTATAAAAGGGGAAGAGGGAATCAATAGTTTTTTTATCTGATTTTGTTGTAGATGACTCATGTTGATGAGATGCATTTATTATATTTTTTGATGGTATTTTGAGGCTTAGGAGTTAGGACTCAGAACATGATTGAATATTTATGTGTGATGTACCACTCAACATTTTATACATATTATATATCGGTTTTGTTTTCATATTTATGTGGAAATGTAAATATTTGATGTTGTTGTTGCTTTAGATGTTCAAAAAATGAAAAAAAAAATGAATATTTTTGTATTTTTTAAGTTTGCTGATATTTTATGATATTTTCCCTGATGTTACCAATAATTTTTTTTTTAGACCCTCCATGATATATTCATCGATACAATGTTTTCAACATTGACTAGCATACAATAAATGGGTTATGGAAAGCTACAAGAATGAATTATGAGAGAATTGTGATGGTATGGAATGATAATCATTGTCATTGAGGAATTTCACTATAATTGATCATCCATGCAACCCTAGTAGTGATATTTCTTGGCTAGCCTATGCTAGAGCCCTGGAAGGAAGTGGGATAGCCTGAGGGACCTGAGTAGAGAAGGGGATCCCATTCTCTGTGTTTGTGCAGGTTGATGGGGAAAGAAGGTTATGAATTGAGACTTCTTTAGGTGTAAATATTGATTGAGAAATTGGGAATTGGGCTATGATAAAAGATTTAGAGCTACCCATAGGAAAAGTTCACACTTGTGTATTCACAACCTTAGCTTGGGGGTGGTCTTTGTTGCAGAGAGATTTGGTGCAACACGAAGCCTATGGTTGGGTCAAACATCCTTCTGCAACCAATTAGCGGGAAATTTCTAGACAGACAAGTATTCATAAATGTACCTATGAATTGTGTTGAATTAATGTTGTTTATGCCATAGATTTAAATTTACTTTCTGTTTTTTTTGGTGTTTTTTGCATGTGTAAGCATGAAATTATAATTTATGGTGCCATTGGGACTAAGTGATTAATTATTCTTGCATAAGGTTGCATTGCCATGCCTGCATGTTGTTGACGATTGAAAACGTCAACGTAATTTCGCCCGCAAAGTGTTGATAAAGCCTATTATTATATAAAACTAAATAATAATAGTAGGTGGGACCCCCTTGAACTATTGGAGATCAGATTTGTTCATTTTTGATGTTATGATGATGTGCTATAAAGGTTTACATGGTTGACGAGATATTGTTGTCGTTGGTGTGAGTTGAGCTTTGAAATGTTGTTCCTTCATGTTACTACAACCTGCTATTCATTAAATGGTATTTATTCTCATTGCACTTCCATAACAAACATGTTAGTAAAATTTTCATGAAGGACAGTCTTGACAGAGGAAAATCCTAGAACTGATGCAAGGGAAGGGAACCTAGTTCTGCAAAATCACACATGAATGATTTGAAAGAAATGAAAAACAACTGCAAGGGAAGATTCTAAAGCTATCCTAAGTATACTACATGCACAAAATTACTTGTTGATTGTTGTTAAACCCTACCTAACAAGGAATCGCTATGAAATTGTGTTGAATCACATGATTTATATGTATATGGTTGAAACGTTGGTGGTGCACTTGGCAAGTGGTATTTTAAATGGTCATATATATGAAAATGGAACTGGTAATCGATATACATATGGTACCTTTGATAGTTTAAATGTCGAAGGCACGATTGACAAGTTATTGGTGCTATTGGTTATGCAATGGATTTTATATGGCATTCGAATTATGTTATGGTGATAGTCTCGATACATGTTGATTAATGGTGTTAATGGAGAATTGTTGGCATGTACTGTTTGAGTTAATGAGGTATGGTTGGAGGTGACATGCATTTACTGCACGTCATCTTTACCCTTCTCGTTGGCTGCCACCCTAGTCAGACTATTGTTTGATCTTGCTGTTGTGTTCACGCTTTGAAATTTTAGCAGGGTGAAACCGGTTGGCCACCTTCCATCTTAAGGATTTTGATTAACAGGTATGTCTTTTTTTGGGCCATTCTTGACTTCACTCTAGTTATGAAATGATTATTGGATCAGATGTATGGGTTTGTGTTTTTCCTGAGTGTTGCAACTGTGTGAAATTTTGGTTCTTGAATGGAAAATGGATGGTTCTTCCTGCAATATTTTGAGTTTGTAGAAGTTATCAGTCTTCCTGGTGATAGCTCTATGTTACTACTGGCTTATTTGGAGTTATTTTTGTTGTTGGGTTGCTTGGCCGATTGTCCCCACACATGCGCATCACTTCTAGTCTCTGTTTTTTTTATGGGTTTAACGGATGAAAGCATTCTTCATCACTGTGTTTTGTTCATTTGAGAAATGGTCGATTTCCTC
>JZKD02S1401853.1:27702-41225 GCA_000966675.3 Picea glauca
ATATTCATTTTCATCAGTGATTGGTAGCTTGTACAACCATCATATCCATGTCCAATCTACTACAAACCCCACCAAGGTCATTAAAAAGTATGGGCTTTCTCAATTCGAAGAAGATGCCATGACCACACTGTGGCATGTGTCCTCTCCTCTATACCTAGCACCTGCTACTCGCCCGCTTTCGAAGTTTAAAGAGCATTTTCCTAAGTTTTCAAGAAATAACACTATCAGTACCAATGAACACCTAGTGACATTTTCTAATGCTTGTCATAACATAGGGGCCAATGACAATGATGCCTGCATGCACTTGTTTGTCAATTCCTTGGAAGGGAAGGCTGTAGCTGATTTCTTTGACCTTCCTCCTAAGATCCTGTCTACTTGGGAGGAGTTAAACTATTGGTTCCAATCCACTTATGGGAAATCCAAAATCCCTATCAAGAAGTTAAGGGAATACAATAATATCACTTACAAAGATGGTGAGACCATCAGGTCTTTCAACTTGTGTTTCACCAAGTTGTATAATCAAATTCTCGAACTTATCTTCCCTTAGAACCAAGCCACTTTTATGCATTACTACAATGCATTTCCCTCTCCCTACCATCATAGGCTTGGGGAAAAGTCCATTGATAATCTTAGTTCTACCCTGCACACTTGCTTGGAATATGAAGAACAACTTGAACGGATTGGTCTATCCAAGGGAGAATCGATGAGGCAAACAAATATGTCCGCTCTCCTACAACTAGTGAAAGATATGAAAAATTGTATGATAGCATTTGAGTGGAAGGGTACTGTCTCCCCTCTCACCCCTAGAGCTTCATCCTCTTATGCCCCTCCTTTTATAAGTCTGGTTGAAAACAATTTTCAGCCCAAATCTATCCTGCCTAGGATTTGATGTAACTTTTGTGAGGAACACCATGAAGAAACCACGTGTGAGGTAAAGAAGCGTGCCAGGGATAAGATCTTTGGTAAAATACTGGAATCTACTATTGTTGTCCTAGATTTTTCTAAGCCAGAAGATGTCATGGTCATCAACACTAGAAACAAAGCTTATGCCCCAAAAGGCAAGTTTGAGCCTCCTCTCATTTCTTCTAGCCCAAGTTCATCCTCAACCATTGTTGTGCCCCAGGTTCCTAAAATTCTTGAGAGTCAAGGAATCATCCCCTCTCCCCCCTCTTCCAAATACAATATCCTGAATCAATTGGCCAACATCAAAGTAGATGCAACCCTCCTAGACATGGTTGTCGTCCCTGAACAACAGATGCATCTGAAACAATTCATGGAAGGAAAAGCTTCTATTGTAGCCAATCTTTCCAAAGAGGTTGATGAAGAGGATTCTTCTGTAAATAAAGTAGGTGTACATAATTTTAGATACCCTGTAAAAAATCCCCCCTTTTTACATATCTATAAAGATCATGGACAATATTTCCCATTGTTGCCTTATTGATTGTGGTTCGGACCTAAGTGTCATGTCGAAGATTATTATGGAAGAGTTAGGCTTGTCATGTATAGACGAAAACACCAGAAGCAAGCTTTCCTATAATAGTCTACAAAAAACAACCATAAGCGAGATTAGAGATGTAACCTTGGTTTTATGCACTCATCCTGAGATAAGGACAACCCTCAGCATTCAGGTGATTGATATTCCTATGAGAAATTATTCAATTATATTGGGGAGAGATTGGCAAGCCCTAGCAGGTGGATACCTCTCACTCGACGGGACACATTTATCCATTCCCTGGAATGGTAAGAACATTATAGTCTGTAGAGAAGGAAAAATTTCACCCTACATAGAGAGTGTTCTGCAATCCAACGTAAACTATATCGAAGAAGATGTAGGAGTATATTCCATATTTTCTGAAGAGGATAATATTCCTCTGGAAGGAATTGATTCAGATGATGAATTATGGCGTATGCACTTCGATGGTTCACACTCTAATGAAGGTAATGAGGCTGGTATTATCTTGGTTTCCCCTGTAGGAAAAATTCATAATCTGTCATAAAAGTTGGAGTTTGCGTGCTCGAACAATGTCACTGAATTAGAATCTTTGTTGTTAGGCATTGAGAACACCCTTAATCTTGGTTGTGGTCACCTTTCAGTTTTTGGAAATTATGAGCTTGTTGTGAACTTGATACGTAAGGCATGCTGTCCTAGCGACAAGCTGATGGAACAATACTCCCAAACTATTTGGGTACTTGTCTCAAACCTTCTATCTTTTAACATCACTCATGTTAGGAAGGATATAAATTCAATAGTTGATCGATTACCTGTATTTGTAGCCTCTCTTACCCAACAACTCCTACCTCACTAGCCAGATTGTGCTCTCCAATCTCTGCATCATCCATACATTTCTGAGGATGAAGAATTCTGGAAGGCCATCCCTAACAATGAAATCATTTGTGTTTTCATTTAGAATGAACCTCTCAAGCCTGAGGAGATTATATTTGTAGGAAATAAGAAAATTACTGAAGGCTTGACTTCTCTCGAGAGTTTGTTTTCCTTGAGTGTTGAGGGCAATAAATAAAAACATAAGGAAGATGAGTTACAATAGAAGATGGTTAAAACCATCTCCATGAATATTAGGACACCTGGATCTTCAACGAACTTTAAAATAAATGTCCATCATTCTGATAAAGAAGAGAGGAGGTCTGCCGAGATGCTTGGTAGACTTCAAAATTTTTTACTTGGTTTAATGTGGATCTTTGTGGTTTTGATCCTGGTCTTGTTCAGCATACCATAAAACCAGCTATGCAAAAGCAAGGACTTGTTAACTCTACACTGGGGGGAACTTTTCAAAGGGAGTTGAGAGATTTCTTAAGGACTGAAATGTTTTTAGTCCACCCTGAATGGGTTTCAAATTGGGAACCTGCTTTGAGGACCACTAATAATATTAGAACCTACATTAGTATTCGAACTTTGAGGCAAGCAATTATGAGCAACCCTTTCCCTCCTCTCGGTATGGAAATGTTTCTACATTAGGTTGTAGAGTCACAGTTAGAGCCCTTATTTGAAAGTTTGTTTGGTTATGATAAAATCAAGATAGAAGGGACAAATATTCACAAAACCACTTTTATTATTAATTGTGGTACTATGTCTTAAAACTGTCCGCCTTCTGGCTTATTTTAGGCAAGTATCCCCTTAAAAGGGCCTATGCACACAGATTTCGGTGAATTGGTCAGTCTCCATGCTTATCTTGGTGATCTAATCATATGCGTCAAAAGGCTGATAATTACATCAAAATTTCAAGTGTTGGGCCATTTCCAGATTACTTTTGTCTTGGACACTGACTCAGAAATCTTAAAGGAATTACAGAGACAATGGTTTTCCCACAGCACTAACAGTCCTCACTTGAAGTATTGCGAGGGACTAGCGTGAAAGGTTCTTTTGCTTCTTGGATTTTTCTTTATACTAATATCTTATCTCTACTTTCAATTGTTGTGCTTCTTTTCTCTGCTTTACAGTACTTTGAGTTTTGCTTTCCAAGTTGAGTTTTATTTTTCTTGTTGCATTTTAATTCTCTCTTTTGCTGTTGTTGTTTTAAATTCTGCATGATTACTTTTGTTGCGATTTCATCTTTATCATCTTTTAAGTGTTTATTCATGATAGAATGTCATATCAGTTCTTCCACAGTGACACTCCTGCAAAAAAACATTTTTAGTTAATAACAATCGAGTTTACACAACTTTTATGATTTCTCCTCTAAAAGGCCTTTGAAATTGTTACATATTTTCGTTGCTATCTTACAAGGAATTGGCTACCTTTGCTTCCTCTTACCTTTTCTCCATCCATTGAGATCTTAAGAGAAAGTCTATAATTCTTCCTCCTTAAGGGATAAATGACTGTGCATATAGAGGTAGAACCCCTCATACTTAACACTTTCGATGAATTATTCCCAAATTCCTGGTCATCTTTTCATTAAATCCACTCACCTCCCCCTGTTGCATAATCATTCGAGTGATGTCTTGTTGAGATTATTGTTCTTGGTCTATGAAACCAAGAGTTCTGAGTTCTAAATATGTTACAAAAAAAATTTCCTGTGGAGTCACCAGTTTGTTGACGATTGAAAATGTCAACATAATTTTGCCCGCAAAGTGTTGCTAAATCCTATTATTATATAAGATTAAATAATACTAGTAGTTGGGACCCCCTTGAACTATTGGAGATCAGATTTGTTCATTTTCGATGTTATGATGATGTGCTACAAAGGTTTACATGGTTGACGAGATATTGTTGTCGTTGGTATGAGTTGAGATTTGAAATGTTGTTCCTTCATGTTACTATAGCCTGTTATTCATTAAATGGTATTTATTCTCATTGCACTTGCATAACAATCATGTTAGTAAAATTTTCATGAAGCACAGTTTTGACAGAGGCAAATCCTAGAACTGATGCAAGGGAAGGGAACCTAGTTCTAAAAAATCACACGTGAATGATTTGAAAGAAATGAAAAACAATTGCAAGGGAAGATTCTAAAGCTAGCCTAACTATACTACATGCATAAAATTACTTGTTGATTATTGTTAAACCCTAGCTAACAAGGAATGGCTATGACATTGTGTTGAATCACATGATTTATATGTATATGGTTGAAATGTTGGTGGCACACTTGGCAAGTGGTATTATAAATGGTCATACAATGGAAAATGGAATTGGTAACTGATATACATATGGTACCTTTAATAGTTTAAATTTCGAAGGCACGATTGACAAGTTATTGGTGCTATTGGTTATGTAATGGCTTTAATATGGCATTTGAATTATGTTATGGTGATAGTCTTGATACATGTAGATTAATGGTTTTAATGGAAAATTGTTGGCATGTATTGTTTGAGTTAATGAGGTATGGGTGGAGGCGACATGCATTTACTGCACGTCACCCTTACCCTTCTCGTTGGTCGCCACCCTAGTTGGACTATTGTTTGATCTTGTTGCTGTGTTCACACTCCAAAATTTTAGCAGGGTGAAACCGCTCGGCCACCTATCGTCTTAAGGATTTCGATTAACATGTATGTCTTTTTTTTGGCCATTCTTGACTTCACTCTGGTTATGAAATGATTACTGGCTCAGATGTATGGGTTTGTGTTTTTCCTGAGTGTTGCAACTGTGTGAAATTTTGGTTCTTGAATGGAAAATGGATGGTTCTTCTTGCAATATTTTGAGTTTGTAGAAGTTATCAGTCTTCCTGGTGATAGATCTCTGTTACTACTGGCTTAGTTGGAGTTCTTTTTGTTGTTGGGTTGCTTGGTCGGTTGTCCCCACGCGTGTGCATCACTTGTCCATTCTCTATTTTTTTTATGGGTTTAACGGCTGAAAGCATTCTTCATCATTGTGTTTTGTTCATTTGAGAAATGGTCAATTTTGTCACCAAAAGCCACAAATTGGCTCTCATGTTCTTACTCGGCCTTGTCATCACCTAAGTGTTGGGGTTGTTTTAAGAATCACAAGGGTTACACCCTATGCACGTTAAGCTTCGCTATCGATCGGGTTGGAGCCTCACTCCTCTGTGGTAGGCCTCCTGTGTCAAACTTGACATATATCTGTGAATAATGCATGGTCCTTTCTATGTATGCACTGCTGGTATTGAGGTTTGTCACCATTAAAGGAAGTTGTCTCTAGCTTTCCTGTGTTAGTCACAGTGCAAACCGTTAACTCTACAAGTCCGAGGGTGACATGGAGCACCAGCCTGGACTGTAGGGTTTACCAGTTGTGTGTTGGATGGTTGTATATCCATGATCATTTTGAGTAGAGACCCGTCTAGTTGGTTATGTGATAGTCGTGTTGGTATGACATTTAGTTACTACCTCTGTGATTACAACGATAAACCTTACATTTCCAATGGCACTTCTAAAGTTCACAGTCACCCGCCTTATGTCAAATAACTCAGTAGTGTTGATGGAAGGGCCTCTATCCCGATTCGATTGAATGTGTGGGTATGCATAGCCACCACAACTTGTTCGGTTGATTGATTTCCTACCACAGTGGTGGATTGTTGGTTATTATACAGTCACTAGTAATTGTGCTTATGATGTTTTGGATGATGGTTGACATTGGTTACAAGTGCTTGGTATTGTTCACACATGTCACATTCTGTGAATGTTGTTTTGCAAAGTAAAATAATGGGCATGATAGCTTTGGTTTTCTTTGGGTCTGAATGACTACTGAATTGGATAACTATAGAAAGTATGTTCCCTGCATCTTTGTGATTATTGGTTGTACATACCTAAGTGTGAACGACATAGTCGATCACGGGTGAATAAATCCAAGAAATCTTATAGCTTAGCATGATATATTGAGTTATCACCGTGGCTGTGTTTTTGTTGTGTCAAGTGGAATTGTTGCACCAAGGATTTTTGTTAGCTGCGCACTGTTTGTAGTATGGATAGTTTGTTTTTATACTTAGGGATACCCACAGAGTTTTAAGCATGTTAGTTTTTTCAATTGACCACTGGTTAAAGTAGGCGTGTTACTGATAACAGTCGTGTTGGATAGGTGGCCCAGTTTTAAGTCATATTAATTGTTTTTTTTTAATGGCAGAATTACATTGCCTAGGCAAATTACTCCTGCATAGATGGTGTCTAATGGTGGCTACTAGTTGTATGATTGATTATCATCTCAGGTGTGACAGTTTGGTCTTAATTATTGTGGCTACTGCATATATATGTGAACGAATAACATCACATTTTTTATGGGCTCTATTGCAGTAATAATGACTTCATTATTATTTTGAAAACATGACTTTGAGTAGAGTTGTGGATTGAAGAAATACATGGCAATAGTTTTGTGATTGGAAATGGGTATTGTTGTTAATTTTTATGGAATGTAGATTGTGTAGATGAAGGGAACAAAGCCTCTTACAAATTGTATGGAAAACTTATTGTTTTGTAATGACACTGTGTTGGATTTTTTATTAATGAACAGTAAACTAGTTAGATGTACAAGAATTTTTATTTAGTCAAATGATTGTTGATTGGATGGTACATCTAGTCTTACTGCAGAATAATTTATGGATCACTTGATTAATTTCATGAACATTAATCGTTTTCTTCCCCTTCCATGATCTCACTTTCCTCTAATTACAAACTCTTCACATATCCCACATCCTTCTTTAACCCCCTATTTTGAAATTGATTATAGCCAAGGGAATTTTTGTGTTGAGATAAATGAAAGTGGCAGTGTTTTGGGTGGATTGCAGTGATGTTTTATTGGCTTGTTTTACAGTTGATTGTTGTTGTCATTCAGCAATGACCTTTTCTTCTCCCCTTTCATTATATCATTGTTTTCGCTAATTACAAACCCCTCATGTATCCCTGAACCCTTTTTCACCCCTTGCTAGTTGATTAACATTAAAACAATTTGTATGGATTGGATTGCATGAGCCTGCTACATTCTTAGCCAAATCTATTTCGTTTTTAAGAGTTGTCATTCATTTTTATTTAAAATACTATTTGCTAATTGATTACACATGCAGGATGAGTTTTTTCAGTCGGGGAAGCCATGGCCGAGGAAACAGAGGTAAAGGTAACTGGAACAAAGGCCCGAGAAGGCCCAGGTTCTCCTTACATTTTGATGCTGATTCATAAGAGCTTGGCCAATTGTTTCATGACAGATTCTTTAACTAGATTGGGTAGGGGATAGTCCTCATGTCTCCTTACAACCCGAGGTCCATGATAATGATGGATGGCAAGAGATTGTCCACCCGACAGTCTCCCAACATCGTGGCTAGCCCAACTTGACTTTGCCTGCTCCTCCACCTTTGAACCCCATTGTCCAAGATTACCCTAACCACTCGCCAATGCTATCCTCCCTTGCTAGAAAGAGATTGAAGACTAAATCCCACCATGCATTTGATAAAGGAAAAGCCAGTGCTGCCCCTTCTTCACCCTCCGTTGACTCTAACAAATCTGTGTCTTCATGGATGAATTTGAGGGACGATTGTTCCCACGTGATCAGTGATATAAATCCGAAAGGCTCTACCCAGCCTAAGGCAAATTTTGGAAAATCAAGAGGTGACAACAACAACCAAGGAAGGGTTGCATCACAAATTGGGAAATATGGCTTTTGAATTTTATGTTATCTATTGTTTTATGATAGCTGACATCATGGATTTTGGACAACAGGTTTTATTTTGGATATATGAGTATTATTTTGAAATATTTTCAAATTTCATAAGCTAAAATTGCCAAAAGTACTTATGTTGAGGGGAGGCACAAGGAGGTGTGTTTGCTTAACTAATGGTTATGTTATGTTATGATTGTTATGAACTAAAGGGAGCCACAAGGGGTCCAACCTACTAGTTATTATTATTTATGACCCTATTATGATTATTACTTTCCCCCCCCTAACTAAAGTTAGTTGAGTCTTTAGTTAGCTTAACTAATGAGTTGGTTCAACTACTTCAACCAATTCTAATTTGTTAAAAGAAAAAGAAAAGGGAGGAACAAGAGGAGGATAGAAGCAGAAGCATACAAAGGTTTTCTCTTTGAGTTTATGTTGATATAGTTCAGTTTTCATTCATTCATATATTCATCACAACCTAATTCTCTTTTGTGATAGCAGGGTTTTATTGTAGACAACAATATTCAGGGTTGAATGAAATCATTCAGACACTTGTTTTTCAGAGGTGTTGATCTATCTTTGATAGTTTGTGTAGACTTGTTTGTTTTTGAATTAATTTTCATGATTGATAAAGGATATTGTGCAGAGTCGAGTGGGAAAAAATCTGTGGCAAGTTGATCCAGCTTTTAGATTTCAGTTTTGGTTTTCTATCATAGGTCCTTTTGTATGTTCCATCGGGGATGTCTAAGTTTGACTTTGGTCCAATATTTCTGTATGAGATTTTGTAAAAAAAATGACTCTTTGGTGAATTGGAATGAAATAAAGGATTGCTTTATGTCTCAATTGTCTTGATTATCATCTTGGTGTCTTTACTTATGTTCTTACATTTATTTCAGCAACTATTATGTTAAAAAAATTCAATAAAAAGTGAATTTCCAGCAAGCTTTTTGTTGATAAAAGACTAGCCTAAGCACTCGTAATTAATACTTGTGAGTTAGGATATTATTTTGTTGGCTATAAACATAGGGTGATATTCTCGTCTACTTTTCTTTAGCCAAGTAAAGTCTGAAAATGCTTGAGTAAGATCAATTCATATATTTTCCTCAACACATGTGTTAATTAATTAATAGCAGGACAATGAGGAAAGGTATAAGAGAAACAAATTTGGAGTGAAATTGGTCGTTTTAAGAAGTACCCCATATCCTCAAAGAGCACAAAGGGTATTGGGTAAATTACAATATGGTATTTGAGCCACTAGTTACAACACTAGGTCTGTGTGGGCTAGAAGTTAGTTGTATATGAAAAAAATGCATTGTTCTTGTCAAATGTTTGAAAAAACACCTCAAGAAGAATAATTGGGGAAGTATTCTTGAAGATGGAAATTTTTGGACGATGAATCAAATTCCAAAATTGGATTCCTATTAGAGAATACATAGGCACAATTTATGTAATTTTTAGATTGTAGAGTTCTACTCCATGAAAAATTGAGTAGAAACACAATTTGTAGGATATGTTTGACAGAATGTCCATGAGGAGATAAGACTGTATAGATCCATAACTTCTAAATTAGAAGCCCAATTTGGGTATGGGTGTAGCCATTAGAAATATAATTCAGAGGGGAATAATTTTGATGACTTTGATCTTACATAAGTGATTTAGAATTCTTCAAAACTTGAGAAGAAAGAGATTAGTAGCCTTGACTTGATAAAAGTAATGAAGTGCATAGTTACAAGCATTTGAATGAAAATTCTATAGAACTAGTGTCGAGTGAAATATATGCTATCTATTTCAACATTAAATTGTCAACTCTAGGCTTGTAGGCTTCGAGGTGCCAACACTGTATGTGTAGGTCTAGAGCTCTAATATAGCCTAGTCAATCTAATGCCATTAAACTCAAATAGTGAAGAGATTTACTTTAAATTTATAGAGTAATCTACAACTACGAATTGTGAGCTCATTATTCTAAGTAATCAAATCTTGAATAAGAACAAGCTATCTTTTTTAAAAAAAAAATTATGATTATGGACAGTGAACTAATCAAAGAAAACTATCTTTCTTCAAAAGCAATTTATGATTATGGGTAGTGAATTCATAAGGAAAACTATATCTTAAAATAAATTCTTTACCATACTTATTCAAAGCAATATATTCTTAAAATACTTATTCAAAGACTCACAATTATATTTATCCTACGAGGAATGAACCCTATCTTTACACTGATCTCACTGACTAAAAATGAATAACATCATGATAACATTTAAATTAAAAATGAACAACATCATGATATTCTAATTAAAAAAGTATATAAACATTGTACAACAGAGATTAAAAATCAATCACTTGTTCTATCACACTGACACTGGAAAATATTATGTCCATAATTAATAATTCATGCAAGCTTACAGGATATAATTAAAAATCATAACTCAAAATCAACTCTTATCCTATCATATTGATGCTAGAAATATAATTAACAATTTATGAAAACCTACAGGTAGTATTTGAGGATGACAACTTAATGAAGTAGATACTATCTAAATGGATAATCTGCAAAGTGCTTTACAGTTTATAAAAAAAAAAGAAAAAAGGAGCTTGTACATGAGAGATCAGTTAGATAACTATATATATATATTTGTAAAACATGATCTACATAAAATATATCAGATGTTAGTGTATGGATAGTTAATTATAAACAACTACGAGTGACTTGTAAGAAATATATAAACATAAATAAAACTCTAGAAAACAACCTACATACAAGAGAGTTAGCTACTAAAATATGAATGTACAACAATTAACAAGTTATCTAGACCACTGGTGGACCCCCCAGACAATCGTGGCACTTCTCCAATGAAAAAAATAGTCATAGAATTAGCATAGAATTAATATCAATCACCAAAACAGAGTTTACAGGAAAAATCCAAGATAATGTTTGTATGTATAAAAAAATCGTGTATATGTTCATCCTGAGAGACTCCAGTACTTACAGAGTTTACAATATAGATGAAAGGTCGACCACTGAAAGGGTGGATGCTCTTTTAAAACATAATTCATTAAAAATCTGTCAACAAACAACATCTCTCCAACAACTTTATGTGCTCAAAATAGAAGTCGACTCAACTGCCCAAATTCGAATGTGTTGAGTTCCTTAGTTGGAGGGCTTGAGCACGAACAAAACCCATGTGTTGGATTTTCCAAGGAGAGCCCGCCAATTTCCCAACCTCCAACTGCACTGTGCTCTGAGTGCCGGATGAAGGGTCAGATGGAGGACTGGATGGAGGGTCGGATCAAGGACCACAAACTTCTCTCAATCCATCCACAATTTCAGGAAACAACCCTGAAGGACCTAATTGGGTATATTAGTCACAAAACCCATGTGTTGTATTTTTCTTATTCAACTTCATTCGACCACAAATTGAGCTTGAAGTTCACTGCCTGGAAAAGGGATAGATGGAGGACTAGATGAAGGACTGGATGAGGACTGAATGAAGGAATGGATTGAGGGTTGGATCACATTTTTGGCCTATTGCAAGCAAACGAGAACTATTAAGAAATCATAATCACTCAATTGAAGATAAATTATCATAAAATCGTCACAAAACAACAATTACACATACCTCATGTTGTCCCATGGAAATTTGATGCACAAAACCTGATAATACCTTTGAAAAGAGCTAAATAAAAGCATAGAGCGTATAAATTCCACATGAAAAAAGGAATTGGGGCATCGAAAAAATAGGCAAAACATAGAGTCATCATTTCCAGCATGCCTAAGAATTTGCAGGTCCCTCTGCAACAAAATTGGGTCGCTAGACATAGTTATACGTGTGAAGGAGGGGTAGATTAGATTTAGAGGCCTCTCCCTCATGTCATGGGGAATTTACATTTGCTTGAAGGACAACATTGTCATGGTGGAAATGATGATCCACAGTTTCATGTTCTACAAGATGTTGGATCAACTAAGTATTCTCTTTTTGCAATTGCTCAACAATTGGGAATTGATCAGATTGTTCAAGAGAGGAAGGCTTAGGCTTCTTAGTAGATGTAGAAGGCATGTCACATTTGGTAGAAGGTGTAGGAATCTGAGGAGAGGGTGTAACAATGGCCTTTTGAGGAAGAGTAGGTGTGATAGGATCAAACTTGATTTCTTTAGCAGACTCAAATTCTTTTGCAAAATCTTCTCTAAGTTTCTTGTGAGGGATTTCATGGTCAGAGAAGAACTAGATAGGATCTGTGGTAGTTGGAGGTTAAATCAAATTGCATAAAATATTTTATCAATGTACAAGTCAAAGACTTGGACATTATGATCATAAAATGAAATCATAAATTAAATTTTCCCTTTTAACAAGTGTAAAAGATAAACATGCCACCTTTAGTAATCTTAATTCATCACTTCAACGAATATAATCAAACCCCAGTGATCATACTTGAATGAAAACATGAAAATCGCATTTGCAGTTGCAACGTTTATACAATACCTTATATGGCACTCCATTGTATTAGATGTAAACATAGGCCAACAAAAAAAACTGTAGAGTATGATGTACAACATGCTTACTAATGATGCACACAAAATTATGTCAACAGTATAAGGTTTATCATGCCAATATAAACAACTGCTGATATAATAGCCTGAGATGTTGTAAAAAGATAGTATGACATAATTTTGACAGAAATCCTACTTCCTCTTCTCATGGACTTGCTAGACAAATGGGTCGTTTTTAGTGTTTTTTTTTTAGCTCAGGAAACCCCTCCCCCACTCCTAAGTATTGTGACACTTCACAATCAAATATATAGGAAATCGATCAATCCTCCCAATAGCCTAATATTTATATTTTCCAAGTGTATAGATAAATTTCACACATTAGCCTGACAAGATGGTTAAGAATGTAGAAATTTCAATACAAATTAAGTATTTCCTACGATTATCCTGATCTAACAATTACGCCACTGTTAAATACATAATCACTTCTACTATTATTCTTGCGGAAAATTAAACCACGATCACAACCACAATCACAAAGTGAAATATCAAGAACACATAACACATAAGTTTTTTTCGGGAAAACATAAAGCTAAAAACCCCACTATCATATATTATGTATATCATGAATCATGAAACAATCTCATACAAAACTCTAATCCAAGATCTCTTAGTACAATACAATCGTTTCACACTGTCATACACAAATCAACAAATACATGAGCCAATTTCCGTGTCCAGACAACTTGCCTCCTCTACACAATCTCTGTAATTCGAATTCTCACAATGATCGAATTATTACAAATTGCCTAGTTTGCACATGCTCATAAGCATATTCACTGCATGTGTGATCAAATCACAACTGATAGCCAAAATGTCCCTTTCACCTGTTATCTCAACTGGGTCTCCACTAGATCTAACATGCATGTAGTTAACCGTAGTGAATCTTCAGTTGCATGTGAGTTCACTGATTAACTGAACTCTCACTAG
>JZKD02S1401853.1:41235-77142 GCA_000966675.3 Picea glauca
CCAACTCACTCAGTTATGAATGAAATAATAGATTAATATTTATTGTCCAATTTATTTAAGGGAAAAATAAATTAGACACATGTTTCTTGTTGACTTTTCAACACTCCCTCTCAATATGAAAGGGATTATCCTTGACCCCAATCCTATCTCTATGATATTCGAATTTGCTCCTGGTGAGCGCCTTCATCAGAATGTCTGCATCCTGATCTTCTGTAGGAATCTATTGAAGAAACATGATCTTCCACTGCACACAATCTATGAGATGATGATACCAGATATTTATATGCTTAGATCTGTCATAAAACAAAGGATTAATCGAGAGTTTAATGCAACTCTGATTATCACAATAAATCACTGTCAGATCTAAATGAGAACCAAACAAACCAACCAAGATCTTCCTCATCCAGATAGCCTCACATGCAGCTTGAATTGCTGCCATGTATTTCACTTCCGCTGAACTAAGTGCCATGGATCCTTGTTTCTTGATGTACCAAGAAACGAATGTAGATCTGATACTAAATATCCCCCCTGATGTGCTCTTTCTATCTGTTGGGCTGCCTGCCCAATATACATCTGTGAAGCCATGCAACTTCACCTCATCCATCTGTCTGTACCATAATCCATACTCAGATGTGCCCTTAAGATATCTCAGTACATGCTTACCCGCCTTCCAAAAGAGTTTGGTAGGCTTAACCATCATTTGACTTAGTTGGTTAACTACGTAGCAAATGTCTGGTCTCGTGTTCACTAAATACATTAGCGAACCCACTAACTGTCAATAGACAGTAGCATCCACTACTTCTCTAGAAGTATCATCCTCTTTCCTCCAGTTTCCTGGAAGAGGAGTATCCATGGGTTTGCAGCCCTTCATGTGAAACTTACCCAGTATCTCCCTTGCATACTTTCCTTGAGACACAAAAAGTTCACCATCTCACTGCCATATTTCCAATCCAAGGAAATAATGAAGGCCCAAATCCTTCATCTCAAACTCCTTTGCAAGGTCCTCCTTGCATGAGTGTATCAACTGCTCATCACCAGTCAATATTAAATCATCAACATAAAGCACAATGATTAAAAGCTTACCCTCCACCACAATTTGGTATCGGTTTTCATCTGCTTCACTTTTGGTGAAGCCTAATCCAGTGAAATAGCTGTCTATTCGAGTGTACCAAGCACAGGGTGCTTGCTTCAGCCTATACAATGCTCTCTTGAGTCTGCACACATGTGACTCTCTTTCAAAGGTCTCAAAACCTTTTAGCTTCTCAATGTACACTTCCTCCTCAATGATCCTATTGAGGAACATAGTTTTCACATCCATCTGATGAATGCGCCAACCCATCTGTGTTGAGAGTGCAAGGATGGATCTTATGGAAGAGTACCTTGCGATAGGTGAAAAGGTCTCATCATAATCTATCCCCTCGATCTGTGAGAAGACTCAGACCACAAACCTGGCCTTGTATTTCTCCACACTCCCATCAACAGCTTGCTTTACCTTGTATATCCATCTCGAACCTACCACTGATTTGTTGACTGGTCTTGGGAAAATTTCCCATACACTGTTTTTGACAATGGAGTCATACTCCTCTACAATAGCATCAACCCAAGTGGGGTCCTGCACTACTTCCTAAAAGGAAGATGGTTCAGTCACAATACATTTTCTCATGAGAGCCATGTATCCAACAAATCGGTCATGAGACTGTCTCTGTCTGGGTTGTGAAGTAGGGGCTCCTACATTCTGTGTAGCATCTAGTCTCAATCTGTCAGCTTTCGTGGTGCGCTTTCTGCCATTTCTAATGGATGGCTCTGCTTGAGTGGTTTCCTCCACTCCATGAACCTCTTCATGTGGATTATCCACATCTTGAGACTCATCCTTGGGAACCAACGGTTCCTCTTCTGCATGCAAGTCTATCTCCCTCTCAAGCGACAACCGCATGGCTTTCCCCTCATCGAATTTTATATCTCGTCGCATAACAGTCATCTTACTATTCGGAAAAAACACACGATAATTATGGGGTGTTTCTGTGTACCCCACAAATATTCCAACTTCAGTAGTCGGTTCTGGCTTCTTCCTGGCATCCTTGGTCACATGCACATAAATAGATGAGACAAAAATTTTAAAATGAGAAACATTAGGTTTATTACCCGTAAAAGATTCTTTAGGTGTACTCATGCCAAATACACTATGAGGACAATGGTTCTGCACATAAACTATAGTATTGCATGCTTCTTCCCACAAATTCATTGGTAGGCCCTAATCATGCAACATCGCTCGTGCTGCAGCCATGATTGTTCTGTTCTTTCTCTCTGCGACCCCATTTTGCTGTGGGTTATGAGGCGCTATGATTTCTCTTCGAATTCCTTCTCTGCTGCAGAAGTCTTTGAATTTGTTAGAGATGTATTCTCCACCATTATCACTCCTTAGATCCTTCACTTGCTTCCTCGACTCTTTCTCCACCAATGCTTTAAACTCACAGAACTTTGAGAATGTTTGATCCTTCTTTTGCATGAAGAATATCCAACATTTACAAGAAAATTCATCAACAAAAATAACATAATACCTGTGTTTTTCTATTGAAGCAACCGAGAATGGTCCACACACGTCTGTGTGAATTCTCTCTAGGATCACCGAAGCACGGTTATCCTTTTCATGAAAGGTGGACTTTACATACTTCCCCAGGGTGCACCCCTTGCACTGATTTGACTGAGCAAGTGTTCCCCTTGGAAGTCCAGTAGATATTTGCTGCATGATCTTCAAGGCTCCATGATGAAGATGGACCAATCTCCTGTGCCATAATTCACCCTCATCCCGGCTCACCACTTTTTCCGCCTTGCCTATCATGGAACTGCAACCATCTACCTCCAGCATGTAGAGATTCTTAACTTGAATCCCTATCTTCTTGACTTGACCCGTTGCTTTATGTCACAGGTAGGATTTTCCACTTATAAAAACAACATCATAGCCTCTGTCCTCCAACATTGCGACTGAGACCAAGTTTTTCTTTAGACCTGGAACATGCATAACATTTTTCAATTGAAATGGTTTACCTGAATTCCTCTAAAAGGTAATGGTACCAATACTAGTTGCACTGTATCGTCCATCATCACCCATTTCTATATGCATTCTGAGATCTTTCTCCTCCAAGTCAATGAAAGACTCTTTATCTCCCGTCATGTGGAATGAAGCACCACTATACAAATACCACACTGATCCCAATGAACTTGAAGCCATGCATGCGATCAAAGCAAAGTCAAGCTCAAATTGTGAGACAAGAGCCTCACCAGTTGCAACTCCAACAACCATCTTGTTCTTCTTCTTCTGTGGACAGTTAGTAGTGAGATGCCCATGTTCGTGATAGTGAAAACACTTCACTTTGGATAAATCCAGCTTCTTGACTTTAGACTCGGATTTTGATTGGAATTTCTTCCCTTTCCCTTTCCTTGCCTTGGCAATCAAAGAACAATCCTCTTCATCATCACACTTTGATGAAGATCCATCTCTGGTGTTCCACCTAAACTCCTCTTGCACTAGATCCGACCACAGTCGTTCCCAATCCGACAATTTTTCCCTTCCATTGATAGAGTCTTGATAACTGTGCCAACTCTTAGGAAGCCCTAGGAGCGCCAAGGTCACCAAATCATCAACAGAGACTGTTATTCCCACACTTCCAAGCTCATCCCAACATTGGACAAACTTCATGAGATATTTTGGAATGGTGTCACCCTTTTCCATCTTGATCTTCCTGAGTTTATCTTTGAGTGCTAATTTCCTATGGTCACTACTGTTTTGGAACAGATCTGTCAAAACCTTCCACATTGCATGTGGTGTGTTTTTCTCATGGAAACTTGAGACAATGTGGTCTCGTACTCCCTCCAACAGAATCCTCCTTGCCTTCGCCACTTTCTTTTGCCATGCATCAAGATTTGTAGTATCTGTCGCATCCGACTTAGGAACATCGTTGTCAATGTAACCCTTCAAGCCATTATCTTCGAGCACTGCTTCCATCCTGTCCTTCCAAGTAATGTAGTTAGAGCTTCCCTTGAGTTCATACTCCAACCTCAAGCCATTGAAAGACATTTTCGATCTTGAATCAGCTGTCGCACCAAGAAAATCTTGCAAATTTGAATATTATCAAACCAAAAAACTCAACTCCTGCAATCCCTCTTTCCCTGGGAGGTTCGCACCCCACCCGAGAGTAGCCTGAGGGAAGTTCTCACCCTGCCTATGTATATCCTATGAACTTGCCTGGGAAGTTCACACCCTGCTAGTGTATTTGCCTGCGAACTTGCCTGGGAAGTTTGCACTGTACTCCACTGTAGGGTGAAAGGAGTTCGCACCTTGCTAATGTATTTTCCTATGAACTTGCCAATGAAGTTCGCACCCTGCCTTTGTCTAGGGTGCGAGAATTACTATTCCTGAAAATGATGGTAGTTTTCAGTACTAGGGTTTGCACCCTGCTAGAGACGGGACCTGCTAGAATGAAATTATATTTGCACCTCACTTCCATGACTCCGTGGCCTCTATGGCTCTGATACCATGTATAAATTTCAATACAAATTAAGTATTTCCTGCGATTCTCCTGATTTAACAATTACGCCACTGTTAAATACATAATCGATTCTACTATTATTCTTGTGGAAAATTAAACCACGATCAGAAAGTGAAATATCAAGAACACATAACACATAAGTTTTTCCGAGAAAACATAAAGCTAAAAACCCCACTATCATATATCATGTATATCATGAATCATGAAACAATCTCATACAAAACTCTAAGCCAAGAGATCTCAGTACAATACAATTGTTTCACACTGTCATGCACAAATCAACAAATACATGAGCCAATTTTCGTGTCCAGACAACTTGCCTCCTCTGCACAATCTCTGCAATTCGAATTCTCACAATGATCGAATTATTACAATTTGCCTAGTTTGCACATGCTCATAATCATATTCACTGCATGTGTGATCAAATCAAAACTGATAGCCAAACTATCCCTTTCACCTGTCATCTCAACTGGGTCTCCACTGGATCTGACATGCATGTAGTTAATTGTGGTGAATCTTCAGTTGCATGTGAGTTCACTGATTAACTGAACTCTCACTAGTGCATGTTTAGTTACAACTAGTACAACTGATCTTAACTCACTTAACTACACTTATAATTCTGTTACAAATCCAACTCACTCAGTTATGAATGAAATAATAGATTAATATTTATTGTCCAATTTATTTAAGGGAAAAATAAATTAGACACATGTTTCTTGTTGACTTTTCAACAAAGAACATGGCCCCACCTATAGGAAAAAAAATCCTACATATAGTTAAGAAGAGTTAGGCAAGAGAGTTTGAATATTATCTTAAAGTTAGTTTCCAATGGTAGATTAATGGAGTTCATTTACCTTCAAACCATGCATACTTATTTTTATCCCTTCCTACAAGTAGTGTCATACATTAAGACAAGTTTTAGGATCAAAAATTTTATTTATTGTTTGTCAAATAATCACCCTCTCTAGGTATAATGCCCCACGGCTAGTAAGCATGCTCAGTACTCCGATGAATTTACCTAGTCATACCATAGGTCGGTACCTGCTACCAGTAGACCTGTTTAGTATCCTGACGAGTTAGCCTCTTACACCCTTTTTACAACAGAGACTAGTCCTTAGCACCATATTTAAGTTTTGTATATGAATGTTTCTTTTTGCAAGGAGATGGGGAGGCAAATCTCAAAATATTTTTATGGCCTAGGATGGTATTTGAGTTAGAGGATGATTCTTCTTTATGTATTCCTTATATATTGTCCTAATGTAAGGGATACTTAAGTGGGCATAGCCAATCTGAAGATATGGTACACTCAAGCATTTTTAATGTGTGGTGGATGGTACCATTGGAAAATAACAGAAAGGTATCTATAGTCCCTACTCACTTTCTTCCATTTGAAGTTATAATGATGTTTTCATGGTTAACCTCTAGTTAGACCATCTTGCTACTCTTTTATAAATATACTTTACTCATATACTCAAAGCTCTTGGATGGATTGTACTAGTAGCCTCTAGGTTTGATGACATCAATGAGATCAAGTCACAGGCACATGTATCTCATAGTTCTTTTATTACAAAGAAAATGTAAAATAAGGCTGCATTAGACTTTAAGTTAAACTAACAACACACAACTTTTATTTATTATCCTACTCTACCTAAAAAGAAAGGAAAATATTTATTCAAGTGTAAGAAATTTTCCAATGTAACCATGTGCGAATAAATATAAGAAACATACCCATATCCACATATGAAAAAGTTACTACAGTGATTACCTGTATATGAAGAACCAACTAACCTACTTGTTTCGACATCAGAAGGTGTTGAAAAAGAGAATAGAATTGTGGCTTGATGACCTCTTGAAACCAAATTTCAATGTAATCTTGATGTTTATCAACATTAATTTCTATGCTCTCCTTTATCATGCCATGCATAACCTCTTCTTCTGGATGATTGATCTCTGAAGTGCATAAAGGATCTGTTGACATGGATGTTGAGAACTCCTCAATCTCAGGTATTAGTGATAGCTCTCCACCGGATGTAGTCCATAATTTTTCAGCTTCCTTTTCATTTTGGCAAGGAAAAACATTTTGTAGCTCATGGGACTTTGGTTTTTTTATCATTTCCAAAGAGCTATATAAGTTCATGACTGTTGTCAAGATGTGTTCTTCCTGAAAAAAAGAAATCCCAGCTACTGCTAGGATTTGAGAGAGTTCTTCCAAGCTAATGGTCACCTTCGAATCCATTATGGTGGTTGATGGGTCTTGTCTCACACATGGATTAGTGTTTGGGGTTCTTAAAACACCCCCCAAAAAATTATTATATACTTTTTAAAGATTTTAATCACAACTACCTAAAAAACGAAATAGATATTTAAAGCATATTTGCGCAAACCAAACACACCACACTTGCATAAAATAAATCACACTTGCAGGAAAGAAATCAAAACATAAAATAAAATACTATTGCAGGAATGAAATCAAACTCACACGTGTATGAAAGTAAACACACTAGAAGGAAAAATAAACAGACTTTCATGAAAGAAATAATACTTGCATAAAAGAAATAAAAGAAAGCACTCTTGCAGTAAAATAAGCACACTGGCAGGAAAACTAAATTGTGGAAAAGTAAACACACCTTGCAGGAAAGATAAAACACACTTTTGCAGGAAAATAAACATGCTTACAGGAAAGTAAATTTCAAGAAAGTAAACACACTAAGAAAAGTAAGAAAACTTGCCAAAAAAGTAAACACTCTTGCGGAAAGGGAACAACAAGGCTTTGGAGAAACCCATTAAAATGGATGCGTAGGTTCTTACCTCTCGTCTTAAAATTTCTCCTCCCCCTTGTTGTGTAATTAAAGGAAACCTACCTACCTACGCTCTAATCCCTTTAGCACCTCCCCGACAACAACACCAAAAATGTTGAGTGAAATATATGTTATCTATTTCAACATTAAATTGTCAACCTGAGGCTTGTAGGCTTCGAGGTGCCAGCATTGTATGTGTAGGTCTAGAGCTCTAATCTAGCCTAGTCAATGTCATGCCAATAAACTCAAATAGTGCAGAGATTTACTTTAAATTTATAGAGTAATCTACATCTATGAATGGTGAGCTCATTATTCTAAGTACTCAAATCTTGAATAATAACAAGCTATCTTTCTTTAAAAACAATCTTTGATTATGGACAGTGAACTAATCAAAGCAAACTATATTTCTTCAAAATCAATCTATGATTATGGGTAGTGAATTCATAAGGCAAACTATCTCTTAAAAGAAATTATTTATCATACTTATTCAAAACAATCTATTCTTAAAATACTTATTCAAAGACTCACAATTATATTTATCCTACGAGGAATGAACCCTATCTTTACATTGATCTCACTGACTAAAAATGAACAACATCATGTTAGCATTTAAATAAAAATGAACAACATCATGATCTTCTAATTAACAAAGTATATAAACATTGTACAAAAGAGATTAAAAATCAATCACTTGTTCTATCACACCGATACTGGAAAATATTCTGTATAGAATTCGTAATTCATGCAAGCTTACAGGATATAATTAAAATTCATAACTCAAAATCAACTCTTATCCTATCATACTAATGCTAGAAATAGAATTAACAATTTATGCAAACCTACAGGTAGTATTCTAGGATTACAACTTAATGAAGTAGATATTGTCTACATGGCTAATCTGCAAAGTGCTTTACAGTTTATAAAACAAAGAAAAGAGCTTGTACATGAGTGCTCAATTAGATAACTATGGACATATATATATATATATATATATATATATATATATATATATATATATATATATATATATTAGTAAAACGCGATCTGCATAAAATATATCAGATGTTAGAGTATGGACAATTAATTATAAACAACTACGAGTGACTTGTAAGAAATATATAAACATAAATACAACTCTCGCAAACAACCTGCATATAAGAGAGTTAACTACTAAAATATGAATATACATCCATTAACAAGTTATCCATGCCATTAGTGCCCCCTCAGATAGTCGTGGCACTTCTCCAATGAAAAAGGTAGTCACAGAATTAGCATAGCATTAATATTAATCACCAAAACAGAGTTTACAGGGAAAATCCAAGATAGTGTCTTTATATATAATACAAATCATGTATATGTTCATCCTGAGAGACCCTAGTACTTATAGAGTTTACAATATAGATGAGAGATCAACCACTGAAAGGGTCGACACTCTCTTAAAACAAAATTCATTAAAAATCCGTCAACAAACAACATCTCTCCAACAAATTTGTGTGCTCTAAATAGAAGTCGGCTCAACTGCCCAAATTCGAATGTGTTGAGTTACTCAGTTGGAGGGCTTGAGCACGAACAAAACCCATGTGTTGGATTTTCCAAGGAGAGCCCGCCAACTGCACTGCGCTCCGAGTACCGAATGCAGGGTCGAATGGAGGACTAGATGGAGGGCCGGATCGAGGACCACTAACTTCTCTCAATCCTTCCACAATTTCAGGAAATGATTCATGTGGGACCTAATTGGGCATATTAGGCACAAAACCCATGTTCCAGATTTTTCTGATTTAACTTCATCCTCCCATAAATTGAGCTTGAAATTCACTGCCTGGAAAAGGGCCAAATGGAGGACTGGATGGAGGATTAGACAAAGGACTGGATGGAGGGATGGATCACATTTTTGTCCTGTTGCAAGAAAATGAGAAATGTTAAGAAATCATAATCACTCAATTGAAGATAAATTAGCATAAATCATCATAAAACAACGATTACACATACCTCATGTTGTCCCATGGAAAATTGATGCACACAACCTAATAATACCTTCGAAAAGAGCTAAATAAAAGCATAGAGCGTATAACTTCCATATGAAAAAATGAATTGGGGCATCGAAAAAGTAGGCAAAACACAGAGTCATCACCTAGAATTGAGATGTATCCGACATTTTTATTGGTAAGAACACTTCTTGCAATCTGAGAGGTACAACAAGGAAAAGTAAAGAACAAAATTGAAGAATGTTATTCAAGAGGAGACATGGAAGATGGAAAAGGACCTTACATCCATGAAGGATAAGTTAGCAACTTGAATACTATCTAACGAGCATAGAAATATAATGGAGTTATTAGAGCTAGTAGAAAATATAAGGAGATTGAATATGGAGGTGCAGAGCTATAGATATGATAATGAGAGGATGTTGAGAGCTTAAGAGAAATAAAATTCATTTAACACTAAGCTACTACATAACTTTAATCATTTGCAAAAACAAATGAAGAATTGATCGGGTTTAGGGGATGAGGAAGGAGGTATAGTTCATTCAAGAAGAGAAAACCGTGGAATATCCAAGCACTCAAGAAGTGCTACTAGAACTCAAAGGGATCATTACTCAGTAGCACATTCAATGAGGAATCCATATGCATCCAAAGAATCGTAGAAAAATCTAGAAGTTTCCCCATTTATACATCAAAGGAAAGGGTGTGAGAAAACCCAGTTGCAAGGAGAGCTTAGGAAGATCAAGCCACCTACCTTTGATGGTGAAAACAAGATGGGAGAGGTTTAAGCTTGGTTTCTATGAATAAGAAATTAATTTCAGCTACATATTATTCATCCAATCTAGAAGCTAGAATCACCATACACAACCTATAGGGGGGAAGCTTCTATTTGGTGGAACCAACTAAAGCAAGTTAAGCACATCGATGAGAGGAGGATTTATTGGAAGAATTTCAAGAATTATTTTTAGCAACAATATCTTTCTAAGCACTACTATGACAAGAAAATGCTTGAATTATTTTAACTCGAGTTGGGAAATATGACCATCGAAGAATATGAGAAGACGTTTTTGGAGATTCTAAGGTATGTTAGATATATTAAAGATAAGGAAAAAATGCATAGGCTCCTAAGAAGTTTCCTACATTCTACAAAGATAAAATTGAAGAGACAATTTGGAAGATCAAAATACTTATATGACTAGAGCAAAGGTAGAGTATATTTTCAAAATTCTTGGAGAAATAAGAAAAAGGACAGGCAAGATCATAGGAAGAAGGGATTTCAACCTCTTTTCTTGAATAATTGTTCTAATACATATTAACATAGAGAATTAACACAAGGTGGATCTAAGATGGAAAAATCCATGGGAATAAGGGAAAGGAAACCAATAAAATGTTGGGGAAAAAGACCATGTGTACATATATTGTCCTCATAAAGAAGTTAGAATGAGGAATGTACACAACATACATGAGTAAATTAAAATGGAAGATGTGGACAAGAACATCAAAAGAATATATGCCACCCTGGAAAGTCGATAGGAAAACCATTAATCAAACATGAATGAGGTTGAAGGTAAGATTGCCAATCAACCTATTGCAATTTTAATTTATTTATGAGCAAGTCATAGTTATGTTTCCCATGTTTTGGTTGAAAGATTTCATTTGAAAAGAAGTAAGCATGAGAAATCATGGTTGGCTCAATTGGATACTAGAAATAAAATCAAAAGAATGAGATTGTAAAAGGTTTCCCATTAGATATGGATGGTGTTAGCACTATTATAGACTTTGGACATAATACCACTTGGTCCATATTAAGTTGTTATTGGAATGGACTGGTTAGATGTGCATCATGATATCCTAGATTATCATAATAAGACTTTCACTTGTCTTGCTGAAGAAGGAAAGCATAGAACAATGGAAGGAATTCCTAGAACCATTTCTATAAGGTATATTTCATCCTTACAGCTGAAGAGATGGTTCAAGAAAGGGTGCCAGTTGTATGAAAATCATGTGGAAGAGCCAGGAAAGTGCATAATCCCAAACCTTGAGGAGTTTCTAGTGCTATAGGAGTATGCATGTGTATTTGGGAAAATAAAAGGTTTACCACCACAAAGAGATATTGATTTCTCTATTAATTTGATGCATGGAGCCACTCTAGTTTGTAAGACTCCATTCATAATGAATACACCTAAATTAAAGGAGCTACAAGTGCAATTAGAAGGATAATTAAATAATGGGTATATACACCGAAGTATCTCTCCTTAGGGAGCACTGGTACTCTTTGTAAAGAAGAAAGATAGGACTTCACAACTGTGCATTGATTTTAGACAACTATGAAAAGGTCACTTTGAGAAATAAATATCCTCTACTAAGAATTGATGTCCTATTTGATAAGTTGAGGGGATACAATATCTTTTTGAAGATAAATATGAGGTCAGGATGTCATCAGATAAGGATAAAGGATGAGGACATTAGTAAGACAACTTTCAGAACCAAGTATGGACTCGATGAATTTGCAGTGGTGCCATTTGTACTTATAAATGCACCAACTACCTTCATGTTCTTGATGAATAGAATATTTAGAAAGGACTTGGATAAATTTTCCATTGTATTCCTCAATGACATTCTTATTTATTCTTAGTGTTGGAATAAGGTGGAGGATGACTCTGAGCTACTATTACAGGTTGCATTCCATCAAGGAGAAACTTACTCGGGTGTCCCTCCATGCCTTAAGGTGCACTTTAGCCAAGTGAAGATGCATGCAATAGTTTTAGAGGACACATTGCGGACTATCTTGGGATCAAGAGTAGTTGGACCCAGACATTCCCCCATAGAACTTGTGAAGATGATGTTGCTTGATACCCATTGGTAACCTACTTTGGACGAAGGTAAAGGTAATTCTTCTTCTTCTTGTTGTTCATTTCCCTTAATTATTTGTGCATACTAGACTTATACAAACGACGATAAACTTAATTGTTCTTCTTCTTGTTGTCCATTCCCTTAACTATTTGTTCATAGCTAACTTCTGCGGATGAAAGGGAGAATCCATTCTTGGATAAATCATTGCAGTAGATAGGCGCCTTGGTTGGTAACCACGGGAAGTGTTCCCATCAATTGTGTTTTCTGGACTTTATCATCAATGGAAGAGAAATTCAAGCATTAGTTGATTATGGTGCCTTGCATAATTTCTTGCAGATGGAATTGGCAAGTGAAATTGAACTTAGAGTTGGATTGTGTGGAGCTTCAGTTAAGGAAGTCAACTCTAAGGCTACTACAACAACCGGGGTTGCATCCACAATTCACTTGCAATTAGACAAGTGGAAAATATTGTGGATGGATGAGTTTGAGGTCATTCTTTGCCAAAAGTTCCCAAGGAGAATGCAATCTGTTCTCATGCCTTTTATGGATAAGTTGGTTATATTTGGTGGACAAAAGACTTTTCTTTTGCATAGAAAACAAGGAAGCTGGATAGAAGGGTTTGTCTTGTCTCTGCATTGAGCATGAAGAGGGTGGCTAGGCACCCATAATCAAAAAATTTTGTAGTAGTAATTTGGGAAGTGGATTAGGGTGGAATGGGGATGAATGTTCTGCCATCTCTTGTCAATGTGTTGGACGAATTTTCGATCAGATGCTCGATTCATTTCCAAAATTTCTCCGATCCAGGAACACCATTAGCCATCATATTGAGTCGAAATTGGGGTTGAAACCTCTGACTAGAGCTCCATATCGACTTTAAGGGCCTAAGTAGGAAGATTTGATATGGTAGTTGATGGAGCTTGTTGATGTTGGTTTCATTCAACCTTCTAGGTCACTATATGGCAAACTTTTTCTCTTCTAAAAGGAGAAGGACACCTTTGAATTGAGAATGTGCTTGGACTACCATGCGTTGAACAAGCAGACCATCAAGAATTAGTACCCCCTACCTTTGGTTGTGGATTTATTTGACAAGTTGGCTAAGGAAAAGGTCTTATAAAAGTTGGACTTGAGGCAGGGATACTACCAAGTGAGGATTTTGGAAGGGGATGAGGCAACAATATTCATGCTAACAAGGTATGGTAGTTTTGAGTTTCTTGTTATTCCTTTTGGCTTGTGCAATGCCCCAACAACCTTTTGCACCTCGATGAACAATGTGTTAAGACCGATCTGGGACAAGTTGATGGTTGTCTACCTAGATGATATTGTTGTATTTAGTGAAAACATGTAAGACCACAAGAATTAATTGGATAAATTATTTAAGGAGCTGAGGTAGAACCCTCTATACTTAAATAAGTCCAAGTGTATGGCCATTTATATCCTCCTAGAGGACATCATAGACTAACTTATTGCAGATTGAAGGCCTGAAATGATGTACTTTACATCCTTTTGAATGGATCGGTTGGTCAATTGAAGTGGACCCGGAGACGTAGCCCATATGCGTGAACTTCATGTTGGGGAATTGGGTGGAACACGATATGAAATGGAGGACACACCACTGTATATAATCGAAGAGGAACAAAACATTTTGAAGATAAGGGTGGTGTCTAAAGACTTTGTTAAAACACTTAAGCAAGGTTCACTATGATAAGAACATCATAGGGCATATTGGATATCGATCGCCTGATCTCCATGATGAAAATGACCCAAGGGGTCTTCTTTTTATGGCCTCAAGATCTATTTGATTTCCATAAAATCCGGAAGATCTTGTCCACATGTAATAATCGGCTATTAGAGTTGACTTCACCAAATCTTCTCTATCGATTTTGCTCGACGGGACTCGACCCGACCGACTATCCATCCAATTTGTAGTCAATTGCTGGGTTGGTCGATCCGCTGCCTGACTATCTTTGACTGTTGGTCGACTATCTGACCAATAGGTACATCGACTACTCGACTAACTGGTGTAGTGTGTTTGTTGATCCCGCGATCAAATGTTTCCAAATGTAGGTCAACCTCTTGACCAACTGAACTCAAGATACGTGTGATGAACCATCAATGCTTGATGTTCCAACACTTCATTATCAATTTAATGAGTATTTCCTAAGTTATTTCAATTATGGTTTTAAATTTCAGTCTTTGAATGTCAGTTTTTAATTCGTTATGCCAATTTTCTTTATGCAACTACTAAAAATTGAGAAGTTTGATATAAGAATCCAAGTTGGAGAAATGAAGCAATTGGTGTTAATTTTGGATCAAGTTTGTTATCAGAGTTGTTGATTAGGGATATGATGATCTGTATTTGCACAAGTGTTGATGTTGAATGCTAAGCGGGTCTAATCTAAAGCGAGGAGAAGGTTCGCTTGAAGAGCACAACCCTGAGATTGGTTTGAGACATGCATTCCAAAGACAGGCAGTGGAATCTACAAGGGGAGAAAACCCCTTCGAATCTGAAGTGATGATTTCACAAGCCTTTTTGGAGATGAAAACCATGGTGGAAGAGTTATATATGGAACAAAATATGAAGGAATAAGGCCAAAGTCAAGGTAAAGGAGAAGGAGGTGGTGGTGACCCTCCTAAAACTCCTCTGTCTCCATGCTCTCCTTCAAGTTCAAGTTCGTCTTCAATTACATAGAAAAAACAACCAGAGAAAGTTGATTCTAAATTTCCTACATTGAAATTAGACATGAAATTTGATTTTCCAATGTATAATGGAGAGATTAATTCAATTGGATCATTGGATCAAACAAATTGAGGTATATTGCAAGGTTCATAAAATTGTGGACGAAGAGGCAAAATTCTAGCTAGCTACTCTTTGAGTGGGAGGAACGACATTGGTCTGGTGGGAGAGTAAGAATCAAGAAGATCTTCTTAAGAAACGTAAAATAATATCTTGATAGAATGAATTCATAGTTGCATTAAAGCAATAAGTTAATCCTTTAGGGTATATGCAATGAATAATAATGGGTTCACATAATCTAAGGAAAAATAAAAGACATAATGTTCAAGACTATACTCAAGAGTTTAAAAAGAGGGCATGGACATTGGACATTCCTCTTTATATGCAAGAAAATATTTTGAAGGATACTGGTGAGTTGTGTTGGTCAATCTAATTGATTAAATTGATGAACAATAAATTATCAACCAGGGTGTTCACAAACTTGTGAGATTTCGATAAACATGTGCATGAGTAGGCAACTAAGCTCTATGCTAACCTTATTGCAAAAAGTATATTGTTTGACAAGTGATTTCCAAAAATTGAAGCCAAGTGTATGAGTATGATATGTTCATTAACTAATCAATTACACCATTTTGATTACGATGTTGAGTGATCCAATTAACATACTTGACTTAATCGATTATTGTAGTATTATCAAACTGGAATAAGAAAGAAATTAAAATTGCAATGTCAAATAAAGCCCAATGAATCTTGTGGTTGTAGATTCAAGTATCGTGACTTATTAGTTTCCTTGAGACTCTTGTGTTGAAAACACCATGATTGTTGACAGTAAATAAACACACACACACTACCAGAATTCAATGTCCACACTTGCTCTTCATGCCAATGATCAAAAGCATAAACAAATGTGAGTAAAGGGCATAAGTAAAATGACTGTGTAAAAAATGCAAGAACATAATTCAAAAGGAAACCAACAATACAGATTGAATTAAATGCAAGTCTATCTACTCAAATAAATATATGAAATGAAAACACTAACTGCAACTATAAAAACAAAAGAAAATGCGCAAGGTATACTAGAGAGAGGGGCCCTGCCTCTTCCAACACACCCTACAAAGAAACTACAATGCACTAATGGAGATTTGCAGCGTAATTGTTCTTCAATTCATCATCCAAATAGAGAGTTACAGAGAAACGTTTAGAGACTTTGCACAACAATAATTATAATAAAAAAATAGCTATCCAATCCAACCAACGATGTCTTAAAACATTTGTGGCATCATTATTTATAATTAAATGATTTAGATCATAAAAGGAAATGATTACAACCAAAAATCACTCTCTCAACAAGAGCATAGATTTATTTGATATTATGTTGAGTTAATACAAGCATAACTTCATTTTCTTGGCTCAATGCTGAAGAGGGAATGTCATTTTGCCTACAGGATCATTGAGGAATATGAGGTCGTGCATCTTGGGCATCTGTTCCACAGAACCGGGTTTGTTTGTTGGTAGAAAAAAATGAGTTGGTTGTAATCTTATCCAAATATCATCGCTTTGTTGGAGGCTCATAGGGTTCATTTTTCCAAAATAGAAGCTCAACAATGATGCCCCCAAGAAAACTCGTGTCTTCATTTTTCCCCTCAGGAGGCACAACTACCACTAACATGGAACTGCTATCAGATTTCTTGTAGGTGGTAGCCACTCCCGCATTTCTGGGAAATCCCCTTTGAAAATATTCATGTGCAACCTTCATTATTCATTTTATGGAAAATTTTCACACTGTCACCTAAATGGGCATGCTATACAAAAAAACCATGTCTTGGATTTTCCTAACATGTCCTTGTTTTCCTGTAGCTAACGTGGAAAAATTGTCTCTAAAAAATGTTACATGAACTAAACTAAGCATAATTGTCATTAGAAATATTAGTTCAAATCCTATCTAACTCATCAAAAACAAAGAAAATTATGGAAATAAACCACTTAGTACCTCTTTAAGCGTGTGATGGCACTTAGCTTCAAAAGTATGATAAAATGTGATAAGAGGAATAATAAACAAGTGTAGGAATGGGACAAAAATAGTAAAAAAGGGAACCAACTAATAATGTAAAATATGCCACAACAATGGCCTAACATCTTCCCCACACTTGCACTTTTGCATGTCCTCATGCAAATGAAGCCAAATGGTGACTCCACAAAGCTTGGACAAAATTTATTTCACATTTCTCTAACAAATACTTGCAACATCAATTAGTATATTAAGATTGCCTCTTGTTTTGTTCCTTCTTTCATTCAATCTCCTTTTTAGTAATTGATTGTAAACAACTAGCTTCCTATACTTTTGATACCATTTTCCGATTGACTTACACAATTTCTTGTTTTGGAAGGCTAGCTTTTCATTATCTTTCTGAAGCTTTTGACTTTGTTTCTTCAACTTTTCATTTTCACCTTTTACATATCGATCTAGGATGGAAAAATCCTGGAGTTCCTCCTTCAAATTTTTAATCTTCCTATTCTTCATTTTCAATTTGATAGAAACCAAATGAATAACAGATTGTGAATATGTGGTTTGCTTGATGGATACCTCATGTCCTATGTCAATATCTGGAAAATGAAATATTGATGTGCCATATTCAACCTTTTTAACATGTTGGAGAATGGACTAGTTGCTCTGACTTATATGGTGCTAAGAAATGTTGGAGAATGGAGTGGTGTTTTGGCCCAATGATTGTCTAGTACCAAAGTTTAATGTAGTCATTTGTCCCTTGGTTTTCTTCTTCATTAGTACTAACTTGCATGTCCTCCTTTTTCATACCCTATATATCTTCGAAGATTTGGCTTTTGCACAAAGGAATCAGACACAAAATTGCAAGGGATTCTTCATTCTTAGGTTCCATTGTCTTCTCTCCATCAAATATTGTCCATGGTTCTTTGGTCTCTTCTGCAAATTGACAAGAATGATAAAAGAAGGCTTCTAGATATGGTTTTTGTGTATGTGGCTCATGGAACTCTTTCTTTTCTATCTTTTCTAGAGATGTAAATTTGTCTCCAATTTCTACCAAGATTTGAGAAAGTTCCTGGAGTAGAAAATTATTGAGCATTTTGAAGTTATTTTTGTTGGTTGATAATCTGTGTCTTACACATGGATTAGTTTTCATACGGACCAAAGACAAAAACTTCAAAGAAATAAATGAAATCTTGTAGAAAAAAACACAAAGAAAACTTCAAAGTAAAAACTCATAAATTTCAAGAACATTCATGTACTCAAACACCCTCATGCTACTAATACCCCGTTTTCACCAAGTTAACTATTGACATAAGTTAGATTTTCCTTTCCATGAATCAAACCAAAAGAAAACACGTTTTACCAACATACGTTAGACTTGGTGAGATATCATACTTGCTATAGAGAAAGTGCAGGTTCTTACCTCTCGTCTTACCGTCACTATCTCATTGCATGTATAATGTTAATATAAAAAAAAATCTTATGCAAAAGAATGAAAGAAAGGAAGTAAAACATAAAGTACATTCAAATGCAAATCAAAAGCCTAGTCTTTTAACACCTCCCTGACAACGACGCAAAAGTGTTGGTCAATTTAATTGCTTAAATTGATGAACATTAAATTATCAATGAGAGTGTTTGTAGACTTGTGATATGCCGGAAAAATATATGCAGGACTAGGAAGCTAAGCTCTATGCTAACCTTACTTCAAAAAGCATATTGTTTGACAAGTCATTTCCAACAATTGAAACCAAGTGTATGAGTGTGCTTTGTTCATTAACCAATCGATTACACCCTTTTCATTCAAATGTCGAGTGATCCAGTTAACCCACTCATTAACTTAATTGATTCCTATAACATGATCAAACTGGAATAATAAATGTCCCCGAGGTATAGGATAGTCGATGACAAAGTATTCTGTTAAGGCACTCTGTGATGTGAAGTCACCGGTTCGAAACCTCTGGGGACACCAAAAATCCAACCATGTTAAGGGTTGGTGTGGTTCAAGCCAGGTGCAATCCCTGGGTGATTTTGATAGATTATATTCCCCTAAGTCACAGTTTCTCAAACCACTGGCTATTCCCGCAGGTCACAAATAAACTAGCAAAAAAAAAAACTAGAATAAGAAATAAAACGAAATCGCAATGTCAAATCAAACCCAACGAATCTTGTGGTTGTATATTCATGTCTTGTGACTTCTTAGTTTCCTTGAGATTCTTATGTTGACAACACCATGATGGATGAGAGTAAATAAACACCCACTGACACACACACACTTCCAGAATTCGGTGTGCACACCTTCTCTTCATGCTGGTGATTAAGAGCATAAAAAAATGTGAGTAAAGGGCATAAATAAAATGACAGTGTAAACAAATGCAAGAACATAATTCAAAAGGAAACCAACAATACAAATTGAATTAACTGTAGGTCTATCTACTCAAATAAATCTACGAAATACAAACACTAACTGCAACTACATAAACAAAAGAAAATGCATAGGGTATACCAGAGAGAGGGGGCCCTGCCTCTTCCAACACAACCTGCAAAGAAACTACAGTGCACTACTAAATATTTGCAGCATAATCCCTCTTCACTTCATCATCCAAATAGAGAGTTACAAATAAACATTTACAGACTTTGCAGAACAAGAATTATAATTAGAAAATAGCCATCCAATCCAATCAAGGACGTCTTAGAATGTTGGTGGCCTCTTTATTTATAATTACATGTTTTAGATCGTAAAAGGAAATGTTTACAACCACAAAGTCTCTCTCTCAACATGAGGATTACGTATTTTGATATTATGTTAAGTTCATACAAGCGTAACTTCATTTTGTTGGCTCAATGTTGAAGAGGGAATGTCGTTTTCCCTCTAAGATCATTGAGGAATACATGGTCGTCCATCTTGGGTGTTTGTTCCACAAAATCGGGTTGGTTTGTTGGAAGAACAAAATGAGTTGGTTGTAAGCTTGTATGGAGGTCATTTATTTGTTGGAGGTCCGTGGGGTTTGTTTGAGCAACATAGAATCTCTAAGACAATTCCCCCAACAAAACCCATGTTATTGTTTTTCCCCTCATAAGGCGCAACTACCACGAACATGGAAGCGCTACCGGATTTCTTGTAGGTGGCGGCCACTCCCAGATTTATGGGAAATCCCCTTCGAAAATATGTTCATGCAACATTCATTGTTTATTTTCTGGAAAATTTTCCGTGGCCTCAATGGGAATGTTCTGCAAAAAACCCATGTCTTGGATTCTCCTAATTCGTCCTTGTTTGCCTGCAGTTGATGTGGAAAAACTGTCTCTAAATTTTTTGATGCTTTTGAATCCCTGTGAGAACTCGGACCAGAATTGTCTCTAACTATTACAAATGTTATTTGCACTCATACATAGAATATCAAGCAAAAGAAAGAAGATGAAGCACAAATCTGCCATCTTACATACAAACAAAGTTGTTGCTATCTTGCATACAAACATTGAACAGTACAATGATGATGAAGCACAAATCTACTATCTTGCATACAAACAAAGTTGGTGCTATCTTGCATACAAAAAAATCTACTATCTTGCATACAAGAAAAATTAATATACGATAACCTCATAGAGCTCCCTGCATATCTCTGGTTAATTACAGCCCCCATTTAATAAAATAAGAAGAAATAAAATTCGTTTGGGAAATTTAATTATCCACATGTCATTTTTTTGTTTTCTTCTTGGAGGGTTGAAGTAGTGAATCGATTCCTTTGTACGCCCGACTCCCTTAGTAAAACTTAAAAATACTTCTTGTGCTAGATCCCTAGTAATTCCATAAACTTAAGCCAATGGGAATCAGATAGGTAACAAGGATCCAAAATAATAAACATTGTAGACAAATGAAATAACGTCATTATTTTCTCCTGGAGGTCCTTCAATTCAGACTTGGTCGTGGGTTTGGACTCCACAAGTCGGTTATACCCTGGCGGGACTTTGAATTTTAGGCATTCCTCTTCCCAAAAGAGCGCCTTTGGACTGATATAAGGCAACTTCTTCCTGAGGGACGTACCCTTCTCTAATGGGAATGGGTTTGTCAAGTGTGCCATCGGGTCTCCTTGTGGGCACCACGATCCTCCCTCCTTTAAATTGCCAACCAAACAAGAAATGGCCTCTGTTTGTATATATTCTTTCTCAGCATGACTTACACAAACAATATTTGGATAAAATCCTCCACAAATGACTTGTTTAACAACCCGAACACTGTATGAATTTACATTCAAATCATTAGGAGATAACTTGAAATGAACAGAAACCAATATCTGCAAGCATTTTCAAGTAGTCAGTTCGGCTAGCTTCCATTTGAACAAGAGATTCCCTTGACAGGAAATTTTCATTACTATATTCTTTCTGGCTTCCACCCATTTCGTCGAGCAACATTCCATCCATCGTAAGCAGAAACAATGTCCATATGATCGTTTGTACTTCATGCAACATTCTATATGTTGAGTCTTCATGCAACACTTCAATGCAACATTTGAGAAGTGAGCATTCTATATGTTGAGTCTTCATGCAACATTTCAATGTCCTGATTTTAATTTTTGTAAGGAGAGGTACAACCTATCTTGTAATCGGCATGTTCTAATACATCTTCTAAGTACACCTATTGGACAGGGAAGGTAAATCCAGATATGTTGACAATGGCAATTTCATTTTCCAACTTTTGCTTGAAATAGAAAGCAAAGAACTCGGCTTTCATTGTTGCTAACATTAAAATTAGACGAATATTACTTTGAGCTCTCGTAATATTTCCATCGTGTATTTCACCATTTCATCTTCAACGGTATTAAAAATTTTCTCTCCAGCGTCAATTTATTTGTTGAATACAATACACTCACTTAAAAGAACAACAGCCAAGCCAGATACATGAACACTCGCTGCAGATACACTGCTTGAAATTAATTCTATCATGTATGTTAGATGTGGAGGTGAATCAAGAAAGAAGTTCACTGCATCTGGGCAATTTGCAAGCCAAGTAAACAAGAGCCTCAAAAGTACCTAGAATCACAAGTTTTTGCAATAATCATTTGGGAATTGGATGAGGGTGGAATGGGTATGCCTATTCCAACAGTGCTTGCCGATGTGTTGGACGAGTTGTCGATTCATTGTCAAAAGTGTTCCCATTCATTGGATGAGTTGAAAATCATATTGATCTAGAACTGGGGTTGTAGCCTTCAGCCAAAGCTCCATATCGACTTTCAGTGCCTGATTTGTTTGAGTAGAGATGGTATTTGACGGAGCTTATCAATGTTGGTTTCATTGAACCTTCTAGGTGTCTATATGGAACATCTGTTCGCTTCCAAAAGAAGAATGACACCTTAGAATTGAGAATTTGCTTGGACTACCGTGCATTGAACATGCCTACCATCAAGAATCTATACCCCCTACCTATGGTTGTGGATTGCTTTGACAAGTTGGATAAGGCCAAGGTATTCTCAAAGCAGGGCTTGAGTAGGGATACTTCCAAGTGAGGATTGCGGAAGGGGATGAGGGAAAGACAACCATTGTGACGAGGTATGTCAGTTTTGAGTTTCTTGTTATGCCTTTTGGCTTGTGCAATGCCCCAACAACTTTTGCACCTTGATGAATGATGTGTTTAGACCATTCTTGGACAAGTTGGTAGTTGTTTACCTAGATGACATTGTGGTGTTTAGTGAAAACATGGAAGATAGAAAGAAGCATTTGGAGGAAGTCTTTGAGGTGTTGAGGCAGAACCATCTATACTTAAAGAAGTCGAAGGGTTTCTTTGGGTAGATTGAAATTCCATTCTTGGGCCATTGGATTAGACAAGGATGCACCCACATGGATCTTGTGAAGATAAGGGTGATTGAGGATTAGGAGGAACCTAGGACATTTCATGAGGTAAGAAGTTTCCTTGGTTTGTATAAATCCATGATACAAGTGGGATAGGTCTAGGCTGACCCCTTAAGTAGCCTCAAACAATAGATAAACATGCTAATACACCAAAATATGTTTTCCAAGGTCACATGTGTGGGTTATGTCATGCTCCAAGAGCTTGTAGGAGACCTCCAAAGGCCACGTCTCATCATCTAGTGGTGTAAGCAAGGTGGAAGTCACGTCTCCTCATCAAAGGTCATGTCATATCATCAAGGATCCAAATCATCAACAAGTGGTGATCCAATGGAAAGCTAACCCATCAAACATCCTAGCGCATGATGTCATCATCAATATGCTCAATGTTCTAGGTGAAAATCCCATCGTCCAAGGTGGAGAAGAGGCATGCCATCTCTCTGAGGGGTGTCCAATCAAATGTTAGTGCAACGTCATCCATCAAAACTTGGGAAATCCCTAGGGTGCATTGTCCAGAATATGGGCCTCCTTCCCATTTGTTAACCAATATGACCATATCTGCAAAATGAGAGCTCATATGTCCATCATCTAGGATCCAAGAGGTGTGAGAGGATGTGTCTAAATGTGTCAAGTCATCATATGACCCAACACCCTGCATCACACATGCTTTGTTTTCCATATAATGCAAAATGTCCTGGGTGAAATCATGAGGATGTCCTCCAAAGACCATGTCAAGTGCATCAAGGTCAACCAAGTTAGTCAATGCCATAAAATCAAGTAAGACCAACAATCACAAGGCAATAGTCCTTAGAATCATATAAAGTAAGCCATCACTTAATACACAAGCCACATGAACAATTCACATTAGATATCCCCTTCAAACTTCACATTAGCTCAATACTTTATGCAATTTGGCAAGTTTAGGTATGTGAGGACCATCAAAAGACCCTATTAGGTGTGCCAATACCCAAGCAGAGAAAAATTTCCCCAAAAATCTCGCTAAGTGTAAGTGTGATGATGGAAACATGCTCGAGTTACTTCATGGTGATGGAGTCATTAACATGCAAGGTACCATGCTTGGTCCATTTCCATGAGCGATGCCTTTGTAGAGGGAGCGCTAGTTGCTTGAGATACCCTTTCCTCAATAGTGTGTGTATTCCAAACCCCTTTATTGCATTTTGATATTCATTCTATGCATTGCAAGTCTTGTTTTTAGGTTTCAAGCATTTTGTTCTTTATTTCTTTCTTGTTGGGATTAATTCTTTTTAATTGATATGCATTCAGTGCATTAGGATTATGGGTGATCGCCTCATAACGAGGTGATACAGTTCAAGTTGGCCTTTGTCTTTTTAAATTTGTCATTCATTATCCCATATTTCTTTCTTTCTTTTATAACATTTTTTTCTTTTATTCATTTTTATAAAAGTTACTTCAACCTTGAAATTCTAGCCCTTCTTCTCGTAGGAGAATGAACCACGAGCCTTTTTGGTGTACATGTAAAAACCATACCAAAGTTTAGTACAATGTGGAAGGCTCCATGATGGAAAGTGTTAAGTATGCGGGGAATGGTGTGTTACCCTCATAAAGGCCTCCTAGTATATAGTACCCCTATTCCCCAGGAGTGACAACACAGGACTAGAATACTAAAGATGGCCACCAAGGTGAAACAAGGCAAAGAGCATAACTTATGAGCTTATGATTCATTATCCAAATTCAATCCATGATCCTTACTCACATGACAATTKCATTAAATATGAAACTTTATATTAAACAAGGACTAATGTACCTCATAATGTGTTGGACCACCATATTCCATTGAACCATGTTGATCAGGTATGATGAGCTATGCTAATGAGGAATGAGGCATATGGGGGTTACTCGCTGTGGAGATTGTTTATCATCATCATCAAGATCATGTCTTCATTTTGGGCCATGAGACATGATCTCCTCTAGTTACCCTAGGTGAGAGGGGGTGACATGACCAATTTGAAATGGTTGGAATAACATGACCCACCCACAACCTAATCAAGGGCATGGAGGCTACAACCACGGGTGTAAGAAATTTGCTGCCCTAAAAGCGTATTCAAATGCATTGCTATGAATAACAAACATCGTGCTAACAAACACACAATATTAGTAAATGAAACACTACTTCTAAATTCTTCAAGAAATTCATATTCAAATCCACTACACAGTTGCAATTAGTCGTGATTTTTTTTAACTTCCTTTGCTTTCAATCTTCTCCAAATGTGGTAGACATGCCACTTACTTTCAATATTCATCACCTGCATACATGTTTATCAATTAAGTTGTATCTTATTACAATGTTTTAAGTATGAAACCGCCCATGTAAATAATTGGGCTGAAAGGCGCTATCTACAACCAAATATGAGGGAGATGTGTAATTCCTTTTGTGCTCAACATGGAGTTGACACATGGTATTTAAAAAATTATTTCAATGTCAGCCAAAAATAAAATATTTCAATATTATCTTAATAAAATGATTCTATTTCAACTCTAAAGAGTAATTGAAAGTAAAAAAAAATGATTAAGTAGTGCTTAATTCCTTCAATGTGGCCCATAAATAAAATCTTTTTGTTTCTATGTCCACCTATACATTGTCACACACACACACACACACATATATATATATAACAATTCAAAGAAAAAAACACATTATGGTAAACACATTTGAATGCTAGTTCAGTATGAGGGAGTTGTGCAATTTCTTATATGCTCAACATATGGTTGATGTAGAACCAGAGTAGATCTATCTTATCTCTGGATCTATCATGAGTTGAAAGGTATCAAATCCTTTGAGATGCAAACATTTCAAGTTTTGTTCTCTAAAAAAAATTGCATATCCAAGAATTTGATGTCTCTCAACCCATTATAAGATCTATGCTGATCATATTACAATGCATAGATGGGATAAAAATAACAAAATGTTACACATAAAACATCTTGTGTATCTTGAACCTTTACTATAAATTAAACTCTTTTGAATTACTTAGATATTTTATAATGGTAATTATAAATTACACTCTCATAAATTATTAAGGATATTTTATAAAGGTAATTAAAGGAAATAGTATTAAACTATTTTATAAAGGTAATTAAAGGAAATAATATTAAACTTTGTTATTGATAAAATTAAATTATAATATTCATAAAGTTAATATATATTTTTTTATTAAAATTTATAATGTTTGTTTCTCCATCATTACTTGTTTATAATTTTTTGAATTACTTAGATATTTTATAAAAGTAATTAGATTTTTTTATTTATTTTTTTAACCTTGAAAATCTTGAAAGTAAGTCCTATAGCATGTCAGAAAACAACCAACCAAGAGGTGTAAACAATCTCACTTATGTCTGAGTGAGTCCTATCTGAGTGTACCTAGAACCAGCCTATAGTCCTGTTTCTTCTTAGTGCCAGGATATACCCCAAGCAAAACCAAGACCAAGTTTCAATAACTCCTTATACTTGGATCAGGGAGCATACTCCAGCATGCCAGATACAGTTTTAGCTGTCTGTCTAGGAGCCAGCCAGTTTAACCTCTTAGCCTAGGAGGTGTAATTAGATTTTTTTATCAAATTGTATTATTCATAAATTCTAAATTCTAATATTTATAAAATCAATATATATTTTTCAAATATCATATTAAAGCGTATGATATTTGTTCTCCATCATTACTCCCTTATGCATTCTTCCATTTCACGAAAGTTTATGATATTTGTTCCTCCATAATTGCTTCCTTGCTCATTCTTCTTATTTCATATTTTTAGAAATAATATTTTCAAAACTTGATCCCATGATTGTATAGGAATATGCAATATAAATAATAATACCACCATAAATACACCCTTTTCAAGTGTCAATTTTCAAAGAACATCACACTCTTCTTCTCACCGCCAAACTTAGATGGAATGGAATGGACACATGTTACCCTAATTTCAGTTACCTGATGGCACCTTACTAAAACTCTCGTGCAGATGGGTTGTTAACCAGAACACAAAGAAAATTAATGCAGGATCTGCTCTGTAAAACGTTCACAAAGAATGAGGGAAACTGGGAGTTCACTGCTAGGTTTGAGTTTCAAGTAACACAAAGGAATTTTTTTATTTCTAAAATTAATTTCACGGTTTTTCTAATAGATGTTAGAGAAATCAAATAACTTTTTATTTATTTCATTAATGCACCAATCACGTCTAACTAGTTGTGCTCTATTATATATATACATATACAATATACAATTGCTATGGTGCGTCTTATAAGATATCTAAAAAAAATTGAGGAAATGGAAGACAATTGGTGGCCTAAGGTCGTCTTCAATGACATATTGTACAAAAGGAAGAAGACGTGGATGAGACAAAATATTAAATGGCTTAGTAAATGAGATATCCACTTGAAAAAATTCCCTATGAACAATAAAGAGATAAAGGCTTTTGTTATTGATAGGTTCCACAAGCGAACTTGGAATAAAGGGCTCGAGAGAAAGAAAGAGTATTATATTGAAGAGTTTAACCCCACATACAATCATCATCAAAAAGCATACATCGGGGCCAATATATCTTGGAGAGACAAAATGTTTATTGCCCAATTAAGAATCAATTCCCATCAACTCCATTGTCAAACTAGGCATTGGAAAAGACCAAAAGAAGCTTGGGAAGAAAGGGTGTGTGTGTTCTGCACCTTTGGAAAAGTGGAAATATAAAAGCATTTCATTTTAGAGTGTGAAGCTTTCAAAGACAACAGGGACAATTATATAAATATCTTGACATCTAGCTCTTAGAATAACTTATTTAGCGAGGGGACAGTGGAGAAATTAGGGGAGCTCATCATCAAGTTGAACAAGAAAAGGGCTGAACTACTAAAATCAATGTGTGAGGCGGTCTGTCCCATAGGCTATTGTTAGCCTCGTGGACGTTAAAATCATTTTCTTTCTTTTCTTTCTGTAATATGGTGTTTTCTAATTGTTTTAAGTTTTAGTTCTTTTTATTGGAATTCAGTGACATAAATCTGGATGAAATCATAGTTTTATATTATTTAAATTGCATTTCTGAATTTACAAATGGATTCAGCATGTTAAAAAACCCCACTGCGATTACACAAACTTATCCATTCAAAATTGAAGATCCAACAATTTCTTGCCGGATTTCAAGAAAAATTAAACAGAAAAAAATTGCCAAAAAAAAGGGCCAAAACAGTAGTCTAAACGTTCTACGTTTTGGCCCTTTTCCGACAATTTTTTCTGTTTAATTTTGCCTAAAATCCGGTAAAAAGAACCAAAACATAGAACAATTAGACAATGCCATTAACAATAGTTTTGAAAACAATGATTTTCCTTCTCGCCCAACCATAATTTTCTTTTATTTGTATTTTTAACAAATCACTTTGCACCACAAACATTGGTAAAACATTCTTTGTAGATAGGGGGGCTCCTTTTTGTTAGACAAAGTAACCCACATTTTCTCAATTTTTCCATGTCGTCCTCACAATTACATTTATCCTTTGAAACACTGTAAAGAAATTCAATCACTATATATTTAATTAAAACAACTGACATAAGGTTGAATTACAACATTGAATGCCAACATCTTGAAGATGCTTATACCAATACCAAAACTGCATTAGCCTATGTTCCTAAAACTTGTGTTGCAGATGAAGTGGTCGAGTGTTACTTATCAAAATTATTTAAAATATATTCATAATAGCAATAAAATTTATACTAAAACCACCAAATAATCATAGACTCTTGTTATAATATAGGGCAACAAAATTCTCTGAAATAAATCCTCAACCAATTATTATTATTATTATTTTAAGTAAACTGACTATAATAATATTTACAAACTGTACAAAAAGGAACAACCAGTTCATAGTCCTTGTTATCACACAAGTTGCAGGTTCGGCAAAGCCCGACCCAACCACTAAGTGGCGACAACTTAAGGACACTATACCCAATGTCACCTCGATATAGGTCCCGTGCTTCAAGGGTGACTAAGTCACTCTAGGGAGGCGATCCCAGTGACCCTAGGGGGAATGGAGGGGGAAAACAAAAAAGGAAAGAGTAAATCCCCTAGAGGTCAATATTCTAGATGGAAAATGAAGGGTGATAATGAGACTTAGGTTGTTTTGAGGTTTCCAAAGCCTTGGATGAATTGCCAAGAAGTTGGTACCTACCCAAGACACAAGGAAAACCACTATGCAGTATAATATGTTAGTTGGATCAGCAAGCTAGGATTTCTATCCCTGATTTGTAGCAATAAATGATAGTTTATATCAATAGTAAAAAAATTACTAAATCTACTAGAAATATTTCTCAAAGTCAGATGAAATATGCTTGAAACAAAGTAGATAATCACTAGAGAATTTTACGATCTATAGCATGAGACTTTAACAATTGATTATGATGGTCATAAAGGATGTATGCAGAAGTATTTTGCATCCTTATGGCCATAGAAATCCTGTTTTGACAACAATGAAATCAACCACTAAAACTTGCAAAGAAACCACTAAAAAATTGTATTAAAGCAAGTAGAATAAATTGGAAGATTCTTAGCAACTTTTGATGGTGAAAACACAAGTTATGAGTGACTTTAGTTTAGGGTTTCTGTAGTGAAATTACCATCCTTATGGCTATAGAAAACCAAGACTTATTGCAGAAAATCAAATCAGCCCTTAGTTAGCTCAATAAGTGCGCCCAGGTTAGTAGAAGGCTAGGGTAGATTTTTAGGCCTAGTCTAGGGTTAGTTTAAGAGATAATTAGGGTTAGTAGGCTAGGTTTAGAGAAACCATGATGGTTTTAGGTTAGTTTTACTACAACAAAAAGAACTTTTGGTTGAAAGGGGACTCCTCAATGAGGCCAGGGAGCCAAAGGCTCAAAGAACACTTCCCAAAGAGGTAATCTTAAAACTTGAAAATTTCATGTTTACCAACGCAACAATTTATTTCTCCAATGCAATAAGTAGATGACTAATGGCTTAAAAAATGGGTTAATGGAGTCAAAAAAAGAAACATCTAGAGATACTACTTCCTTGGGGGTGCAAATTCTCTTACTCCCCAAGGCAAGTATCTCTAGCTAGGGTTTAAGATAAGAGCGGGTATGCCCTTATACTTCTCTTAGGAAACCCTTGTTAAACCAATAACATATAAGCATAAAATGATGGATACTATGGTGGGGGTTTATGACCTTATAATTCCCACCTATCTCTAGCAAATTAACCTTGACTTGAGCAACAATTGATAGCACAATGTAGAAAAATCTTACCAATTCAAGGAAAAAGCTAAGAGAAACCACCATAAAAGCTAGAGAAAATCCTTCCAAGGCTAGAGCATCACTTCCAACAACCAATAATACAAGAAATAGCCATAAACAAGAGAAAAAGAGACAAAACTAGCCAAAGAGAGAGAAAATTTCAGTCCAAGTACTTCTCCAAGATGGGAGAGTTATGTTAAAATGAGATCTTCTGATCTCTTATTTATACAAAATGTCACTAAGATAGTTTTTCCACATAATTAAGGGTAAACCATAAGACTAGGGGTCAACAACCCTAATATTTCCCCTTTTACAAAGTAATATTAAACAATTCACTTTAATTTCACTTTTGTACAAATAAAAACCCTAGTTTATAAAGGCGTCACCCCTCTAGGGGACATTTTTGCACTAGGAGAAAGTCGTTGGTGATGGAGGAGTGTAGAAAGGCTTCCAAAAGACACATGTCAAGCATCAAAGTAACTTCCTTCATGGTCAAAGCCTCAAAACCCTCAAAACATCCTTGTGCTAATGCATGTCAACCTCACTACCAAACCTTAATGCCCCTAGGTGATGTCATGGCTCTAAAGGTGACGTTTTTCCTCTCCTAGGAAAAATTTTTTGCATGTGGGGGATAGGTTATGTCGTCTAAATCATCTTCTTGGCCTTCAAATTTTGATCTCTCTCATCTGGCATGCAAGCCCTTGGCATCCACATGTGGGATTCAAGCCCCATGGAAGCCCAAGCTAGGCTTGTTCTTCCAAAACTGTCCACCAACTAGGTCCTGCAAAGACAAATAAGCATGCCCTCCAAGGATCTCAATTCATAAAATCATGATAAGTGAATCCAATCAATAAATGAGCCACCTAAGCATGTGCATCAAAGATAACTATGTCAAACAATTAAGTACTCAAAGACATTATGCGACTTGTCAAGATTGAATATGGGAGGGTTGACGAGGTGTCCTATTGGGTAGATCTTTCCATAGGTCAAGGAGAGTTTCCAAGATATCCCTCTCCAAGCCATGTAAAGTAGGTGAAGTGGTTAGGTTCAAGACTCAATGGGAATGGGGTTCATGACATACAAGGGGTTGTAGTGTCTCATTCATGGGTGCCTTTGTAGAGGGTGTGTGGTACCTTTGTTTGCAATGCACTTTTTCCAAGCCCATTATTTTTCCATTCTTTGTTTCTTTCATAAATTTAAGGACAAGTTGAAGGCCACTGCCCTAGCGTGGTGTCCAGATAATGGCGGTGTCACCCACAAATACCTAGTGGAGATGAGAAGGATAGCTTGTGATGAGACCCCCTTTCTCTCAGCCCTACAACTGAGAGCCATTACCCTGTCTTGGTGACTAGGTAATGGTAATTTCATACCACTAGATATCCATGGACATGATAAAATGGCTTGTGATGAGACCTCCTATCCTTCAACTAACTTTTTAAGCATTTTTAATCATATTTCTTGTGGGTCCCCCTTTTCTCAAAGATAAATGTTTCATTTCTTTCTTGGGTGATCCCTAGGCGAAGCATCTAGAAGGTTCATACATAGGATTTTATCTTTTACACTGCACCAATCCCTCTAGGCCTCCATCCCCTTCTTCCCATAGAATGAGGGACAACCCCTTCTTGGATCAATACACCCCAAAATCCCAAGAGATAAGGAAATGGGGGGAAATAGTGATGGAAAGTTGTAAGTATAGTCGGGAATGGTACAATGGCTCTTCAAGGGATTTCCTAGTAGCAAACCCATCCCCAAGGAAGACCACTTACTAGGGCACAATGTCAACCACCAAGGTGAAGTAAGGAAAAAGGCATAATGTCCAAGCATATATCATGAAATCTAAAGCAGTCTAAGATACAACATACTCAAATGCCTCAAGTATTGAAATGATACTCACCATAATACCTGACTTGTACCTCATGGAGAAAGGTCCACTTCCTTCTGGAAGCCAACTAGTGTGGTGGATGCCATCCAAAAATATATGAGCTCTGTGGTGGTGAGAAGGGTATCCATCTGTGCAAAAGGATATTACTAGTCATGTAGTCTCTCGACACTCTATATCTGCAACCCGAGGGCCTTGAGACATAATCTCCTTAATTATCCACAAAATGGGGATAACATCTGGCTCCTACTTGGGGACATGTGCTCACCATAGCGTGCATGAGAACCACAACATTGTTGATGAATGCTGCTATGTGAGACATTCTCCATCTTACAAACCTGTGAGATGTGAATCATTGCAGCTATGTGAGTATTTCTCTCAGCTTACAAACCTGAGAGAAATCCCCTAAGAAGGGTACATGGTTCCTGCCTAAGATAGATATAGGAACGTAGAGATGACCTCCTCCATTCAGAGAGTTGATAACAACTCCAGATGATTATCTAGTGGGAAAGGCGATCTGTTGAGTTAGACATGCCTTTTCCTAAGCACAAGGTGAATGTGTGAAATCCCAAAGTGTTGGGTGCATCATCATGTGAATGGAAATGAATATGATGTATTAAGCCTCCTCTGAGAAACAGATTTGATGAGAATACTCCAGATGATTCTCCTGTGTGAAGCCATGGGAATGAATATTTGTAGAGTGGACGTGTTTGTGGACGAGCATAGGTGAACGTGTGAAGATATGGTTCTTTTGTGTAATGCAGTGAACCAGAGATATGACATCCCGATGGATGTGCCCCTAGTGGATGAGCACTAGTGGGTGTATCAAATCCTTTTCTATATATTGTTCATGAGTCAGACCTACCCGTAACGATAATCATTATGTAAAGGGTACAAGTCGACCCCACCTTAATGTGATTAATAATAAATGTAAAAGATAATTAATATGGTTATTATTAATTATAATAATAACAATAATATTAATAATAATAATGTGACTTAGAGAGGTTGGCCCTGTTGAGCCAATAGACACTTCAGTTGACAGGTTTCGGTTAGTATAAGTAAAAGTAAAATCTCCATTGTGGAAATATATCTTTTGTGTATGTTTGGAAATTTCAGCAAGTACATCTTCTTGGGATAAGTGCACACCTCTCTTGGGTGCTAGTCTTCTAGGGTTTGAGCACCCTCTTGTGTGCTAGGGTTTATCTTGGAGGTGAAGGTCTTTCTCTTGAAGAATATAGAAAAGGATTTGGTTGGGTTTTCTTCCCTTTTTGAGAAAGGGTTTCCCAGGATACTTCTTGTGTTCTCGTGCACGGTGTTTCTTCTTGTGATCTTGGTTGTTGCAACATTATTGTTTATGGTTAAGTGAAATGCTAAAATGGAATGAACTTCATGCTTAACCTAGCTTATGAAAGTTCAACAAACATCTCCTGGTAGACCTGTGCCTGCCAAAACTCAGAGAAAGGGATCAGAGCATATAGGGTGGTTCTATCACCCATTTATCCATATGTATATAAAATCCAAAATGAAAGCTAATCTAGAAAATAAAAATTTTGNTTCCCATAGAATGAGGGACAACCCCTTCTTGGATCAATACACCCCAAAATCCCAAGAGATAAGGAAATGGGGGGAAATAGTGATGGAAAGTTGTAAGTATAGTCGGGAATGGTACGATGGCTCTTCAAGGGATTTCCTAGTAGCAAACCCATCCCCAAGGAAGACCACTTACTAGGGCACAATGTCAACCACCAAGGTGAAGTAAGGAAAAAGGCATAATGTCCACGCATATATCATGAAATCTAAAGCAGTCTAAGATACAACATACTCAAATACCTCAAGTATTGAAATGACACTCACCATAATACCTGACTTGTACCTCATGGAGAAAGGTCCACTTCCTTCTGGAAGCCAGCTAGTGTGGTGGATGCCATCCGAAAATATACGACCTCTGTGGTGGTGAGAAGGGTATCCATCTGTGCAAAAGGATATTACTAGTCATGTAGTCTCTCGACACTCTATATCTGCAACCCGAGGGCCTCGAGACATAATCTCCTTAATTATCCACAAAATGGGGATAACATTTGGCTCCTACTTGGGGACATGTGCTCACCATAGCGTGCATGAGAACCACAACATTGTTGATGAATGCAGCTATATGAGACATTCTCCATCTTACAAACCTGTGAGATGTGGATCATTGCAGCTATGTGAGTATTTCTCTCAGCTTACAAACCTGAGAGAAAGCCCCTAAGAAGGGTACGTGGTTCCTGCCTAAGATAGATATAGGAACATAGAGATGACCTCCTCCATTCAGAGAGTTGATAACAACTCCAGATGATTATCTAGTGGGAAAGGCGATCTATTGAGTTAGACATGCCTGTTCCTAAGCACAAGGTGAACGTGTGAAATCCCAAAGTGCTGGGTGCATCATCCTGTGAATGGAAATGAATATGATGTATTAAGCCTCCTCTGAGAAACAGAGTTGATGAGAATACTCCAGATGATTCTCCTGTGTGAAGCCGTGGGAATGAATATTTGTAGAGTGGACGTGTCTATGGACGAGCATGGGTGAACGTGTGAAGATCTGGTTCTTTTGTGTAATGCAGTGAACCAGAGATATGACATCCCGATGGATGTGCCCCTAGTGGATGAGCACTAGTGGGTGTATCAGATCCTTTTCTATATATTGTTCATGAGTCAGACCTACCCGTAATGATAATCATTATGTAAAGGGTACAAGTCGACCCCACCTTAATGTGATTAATAATAAATGTAAAAGATAATTAATATGGTTATTATTAATTATAATAATAACAATAATATTAATAATAATAATGTGACTTAGAGAGGTTGGCCCTGTTGAGCCAATAGACACTTCAGTTGACAGGTTTCGGTTAGTATAAGTAAAAGTAAAATCTCCATTGTGGAAATATATCTTTTGTGTATGTTTGGAAATTTCAGCAAGTACATCTTCTTGGGATAAGTGCACACCTCTCTTGGGTGCTAGTCTTCTAGGGTTTGAGCACCCTCTTGTGTGCTAGGGTTTATCTTGGWGGTGAAGGTCTTTCTCTTGAAGAATATAGMAAAGGATTTGGTTGGGTTTTCTTCCCTTTTTGAGAAAGGGTTTCCCAGGATACTTCTTGTGTTCTCGTGCAYGGTGTTTCTTCTTGTGATCTTGGTTGTTGCAACATTATTGTTTATGGTTAAGTGAAATGCTAAAATGGAATKAACTTCATGCTTAACCTAGCTTATGAAARTTCAACAAACATCTCCTGGTAGRCCYGTGCCTGCCAAAACTCAGAGAAAGGGATCAGAGCATATAGGGTGGTTCTATCACCCATTTATCCATATGTATATAAAATCCAAAATGAAAGCTAATCTAGAAAATAAAAATTTTGACATTTTTAAAAAAATTTCTAAACTAACCATGAAATCAATATGCAAGTAGAGAAAAATGAAATATGAAATGCAATTAAACTACTATGAGAAATCAAGATGAAAATGTAAGAAATGAAATAACCTACCTACTTACCCGGGGCCTTGAGGCTCTGAAGATCTGGTGATAGGTGACGTTAGGTGAAGTTATACATCTAGTGCAACCACATGTTCATCATTTCATCAAGATATCTCCCCTTGTGCTTAATCATGTGAAACAACAAAGATAAGTCCAATAGATAATAATCATGAGAATAAGTAGACATATAATCCATCATGAAATGAAACTCATGGAGATGGGTGGGAGGGAGGAATTCTTGTTAGAAAGAGAAACCATCAACCCGATCATCCTACCAGAAAGTGTAGCCACAAGCCTGATCAATCCATTTCTAAAGAGGGATACCATATGTAGACGATGAATCATCTTCATCTTAGCTTAGATAATCACTGCTTCTTGAAGGTTGAGACAGTATGAAAAATCCCAAAGAAACCTGTTGGCTTCCCATACAAGGGGAAATAGGGTAAGGGACATCCTCTTGTCTAGAGAAAAACTCCTCCCTTGGCCTTAGGAAATGTC
>JZKD02S1401853.1:109777-126775 GCA_000966675.3 Picea glauca
AATTGAAATACTTTGCAGACTTTCAAGCAAGGGTGCGGGCTCAGAGAACTTGACAGAAGATGCACACAACCATCAAACAAATGTTAAGACATGCTTCAAACCCAAGGCAGGCATACATATGCTTGAGTGATAGAGACTTGCAAGATATGGCCGCCATAAAATTCACTGCGGATCCATAATTATATTGACAAAACGGTATAGCCACTGAAGATACATTGTGGATCTATACTCCCATGACCTGAATTGATTGTATCCATGAAGAATACATAGTCGATATACGAGATGACAAGACATAGCCACAACCAATACAAAGTGGATCTATGTGACAGTATATTTGTCGTTGTTCAAAAGAATCTCCTTCACAACCTGGGCAAAGTACATATCAGAGTGATCACTCAACCCAAGGCCTTCTGACCAATCTCGACGTAGTACGAATCTAACCATGTGAATAGATGTCCTAATGTCAAACATGGCAGAAACCACTTGATTACTGGTCAATGATTTAAACCGTTAACAAGTGTGAGGGAGATCACCATTGATGTCAATGATTCTCAAGGTACTTCTAGTACATCCCAACGAATGTGAATGGATGAGCTGAAGTCGAAAATACGTGGAATCATCCGATTAGAGGTTGATGATGTAAACCCACTGTCAAACGTGAGGAGGCCTGCCATTGAGGCATGCAGGTCCCAAAGTACTAACTGGTTTCTAAGTCTAGTTCCTGGATAATGTGTTGAAGTCGATAGGAATAGAGTCGTCGAAGGAGGGCCTTGACGTATCCCCCATCAATGACACGAAACTGACATAGAGATGTAATTGGTGGATCAAAAGAACATGGACTGACATAGATATTGAGACAAGATATTTGTGATGGATGACTCTCGAGGTGGATACTTCCCTTGAACACTGAGGCACAACAACAAAAACATGACATGGACCAAAACACGATAATGCAGTGGACACTGTGACTTTCATCAGGTGATCCAAAGGAGTAAGAAAAAAGTCAGAGGATTGGTTTAGTGAAGAGGTTCAACGGATTAATATGTGCTCAAATACAAAGTGCCATGTTCAAGGGCGACTCTAGGAGTTACCGGTAATGTTCTCAAAAACTGCTTGGCTAGCTTCCTTCAATTTTTCCCCCATCCAGATAGACGAGTACCTATTTTTAATTTAACGAGATTGAGGAGGGTAACACATACTCAATATAACCCACCTTCGGTAAGTTCCTCTTCCTTTGTTTAGAAAACTGGAAGAAGTAAGGGTTCGATCCCATATGGGCATGTCGATGTTTGTTTAACGAGTCCAAAGATAGAAAACTCGAATGTTTTTCATGATTATAGAGTCTGGAAAAACACTTAAAAGAGAACTCTCTCAGTTCCTTTTTCATAAAGTAGTCTGATGAGACTGAAAAAGAGATAAACTATCACTCAACAGACATTTTCTTCAAATACTTTAACGAGCATGAAGAGAACAAGGTCGCTCAGCAGTCTTTTCATGTTTAGAGAGTCTGAAAAGAACTTAAAGATGACTCCAATGTTGTCCTTTTTCGTAATGTTAGTCTTGCGAGTCCGAAAAAGAGATAAATTATCACTCAAAAGATTCCATTTCAAACCTTTTAATGAGTGGGAAAGGAAGCAAGATCACTCGACAATCTTTTCATGTTTAGAGAGTCCGAAAAGAGCTTAAAGGAGACTCCAGAGGGTTCCTTTTTCGTGTATCCATACAGGTCCGAAAAAGAGATAAAAGTTTACCCGGATGCATTCTCATGTATTTACGAGCACGAGAAAGAACAAAGCCTAAGCTTAGTATGCCCCCAGCTTGAAAATCTAGTGTCTTAACTCTAGAATGATCATCAAAGGCTGGAGACATGCCCTCCAAGCTTCAATTCATTCACCGACTTTGAATTTGTCACCAATTTCTCTACGATAGGAGAAAGAGGAGAAGGGTGGATGAAAAGAAGGTTCAAAAGAGGTGACTGTTTCATTTGTTAATGAGCTTGAAACAGGAAAAGAACTATGCTCAGGGCCTCTGTTTCATTTTTTAACGAGCTTGATACAAAGAAGAGAAACTATGCTCGTGGTTCCTTCTTGATCAAGGCTTCCAAGAGGATAATGATCTGGAAGGATACTATGTCAAGGGACAAAACTTGATCATGGCCTCCATGAGATCTTCACTGGATGGAAGATAATCACTCTGGAAAGAACACATGTCAAGGGCCATGACAGGGGTAAGGAGATCAAGCTCCAATAGCCCTACCGAAGAAATCACCATGTCAACTACTGGATCCAAATCATCAGAAGTCGAAGGCATGGGAGACGATGGAAAATCCACATCAGGAGGGGAGATAGAGTGTATATCTTCCTGAATTTTTTCATGAGGGGGAATAAAAGAGGATCAGTCACGGTTATTATCCCGAGGTAACTTGTCAATGTGAAGCATTTCCAGAATAGATTCTTTACAAGGAAAAATTGGGGAAACGCAATCAATTGCAAACGACAAGGAACTCAACCATGATTGCATCAAGGAACTGTCAGGTTGCAATAGATGTTGGTCATCTGATGAGGGAGAATTGGATTAGATAAAAATGTATGATGTTTCGACTGGACTAATTGGCATGGTGTCACCTAGTGCACCAAATTCCAGCAGACGAGGTACAATCCAAGAGTCAGATGATTCCAAATATTGATAAGCCGCGGTTGAAATCATATCGACGATGGAAATATGATGTGTAGTCGGTGGAAGTGGTGTAGGGAAGGTACCCATAAGGGTAGAATATTTTAGTAAGCCAACACCAATTCTTTCATACGTGATCCTGTGGTCTCCCAAGAAAGGAATATTGTTGGTAGTGAGAGCGCGGGCATCGGTCGTGCAAAAATCTAACTGATCAAGAGTGACAATTTTTCCCTGATAAGGAAATTGGACACATCGAAAAAATGACGAGGCAACGACAGTCATATCATAAAACCAACTTCTTCCAAGTAACAATTTGTAATCGAGAGGATCATCGACCACCTTGACATCAACAGTAACAATTTTGCCACCCAATTGGATGGGCAGGGACTGTAAAAGCCCATGGGGATGAAAACCTCGCCCATCAAAGGTGCGTAACATCGTTGGGGATTTTTTAAGTGCGGGTGATTTTAAACCTTTCCAACATGCTAAAGACATGACACAAGTTGAGTCTCCCTCATCCAGAATAGTTTGGTGGATTTGTTGATTATGAACAACAAAATCAACTTGAAAAGCAAGTTGGTGAGAGAGTTGAGACACATAATTGTCCAGGTTAAACATGATATGGTTGGATAACTTAGGATCAATAGCGTCGATAGTGGCCAAGAGCATTCTACGTTGACTGGGGCAGTGTTTTAGAACTTCTAACGCAGACATTGCACACGGTGCTTGATCCAAATCTTCAACAATGTTGTAGTTCTGGGTGGCACGTGAACTAGGATTAAAGGTAGATTTGCGGATAGTGCTCTTAGGAGGGTGTAAGATAGAGTCAAACGTGGGTTTCTCAATCTAAATTTGTCCAAACGGAGGATTAACCGATGGAAGACTAACGGAGGACGATGATGGATCCGGTAAAGTACCGGTACCGTTAATGTCTTTTTGTTTGTCAAGGTTACCTGGTGTGTCATATGTATTAAAGAGAGTGGTCAAATTAATCCCATTAAACATATAAATATGTGGACTCGACGAGGCCTCATCATTAGGATGTCTAGAACTGCCCCCAGGAGAGGGGGTTTCAACAACCATGGATTACTGCTGTGGAAAAGGCTAAGTAAGCACAACAGGTTGTGACTTTCCTTGGAAAATTTTGGCCACTTCATTACAAAGTGGACAGTCTCGAGTGTAGTGATCGTCACCATAAATGATACACATGAATTTCTATTTCCATTGTGTTTGCTTTTCGGTAGCAGGTGTTTGATTTTTTGGTTGTTCATTGTTATTTTTTGATTTATTCTTTGTCTTCTTCTTACCTCCAAATTGTTGTGAAGGGGAAGATTGAATTTCATTCACATCAGAGATATGAGTTTGGGGGGAGGTAGAGGAGAGTGTGGTTGATTGGGAAAAAGATTGAGTTTTGACAAAACGGATAACACCATCTGCATGAGATGAGGATGACGACTTAGATGGATTGGTATTAGCTCAAGAAACATTCGAAAGAAAATCATACAAAGTACTAGATTGGGAATAAACCAAATCTAAATACTGAGCCCGAGCAATGGCTTGTTCCTTTGTGACTGTGCCACCCATAGCGACATTGCGAGCGATCGGGGGTAAAAGTGATTTAGAAAACCATTCCACCAATAATATGTTAGGAATGATTGCCTTGATCATCCTTCGTCGTCGCCTCCACTCATGAATATGGTCAGAGATATGCACAAAGTTAGTTTGATGAAGGGAGGTCAAGAGTTCAGTACCCGTCTCGTAGCAAATAGGCAGTTGAAAGTGCGCGAGGAAAGACATGGCGAGGGAATTGAAATCATGAAAAGAAGCACGTGGTAGTTCAATATACCACTTTTCCACGGAGCCTGTAAGTGTTCACTGGAAAAGATGAAAACGTGCAGAATAATCCATGAGGGAGTTTGATGAATGCCACAAATGGAAAGTCATAACATGGTTGTTTGGATATTCACCAGATTTTTCGTCAAATTTCAAAATATCAGAAGGAATTTTAGCTGGAATGACTAGCCAAACTGGTGAATGAAAAATAGGATCATTAGTTAACCAAGACAAGTCTGGGAGATCCAGAGTCGCAAGGAAAGGTAGCTGTCGGTTAATTTGCGGATGATACTGGTGTGACATAGGAACACTAGTAGGACCATAAAATGGGTTAGGTGGATAGTTGTAACCAGTAGGTCCTCCTACATATGGTTGTTGCTGGCCAGGATAAACAGGATTCGATTATGGATGAGAAATATTTGCATAACCCGGTGGGGTCTGAGCATTATGGACTTGTGTTGGTGTAACAGTAGGGTTAATAACCTGATCAACTGGGTGATTCATGGTTTGACCAGATGGTCCTGTTTCACTAGGAGGGTCATAGGGATGAAAGGGTTGTCGAAAGGATTCAAAATGTTCATAGAGATCACGTCCTGATGAATTCCTCCATACAGAATGAGCAGGTGTGGGATTGGTATCTACTACGGTGCTAGGAAGAACAAGAGTCCTATACTCATCACCAAAGATTGGTTCTATGGATCCCATATATGTTTCGGTAAAAATACTCTCCAGTAATCATGGGACCTCTTCATCTATGACGTTCCCAAGGGAGTCTAAACAAACCAAAAGTGGTTCGAGAGGAGTTACCGACACAGATGTAGTGGGATTTTCAACCGTGACCAAAGTGCCTTCTGAGTTATCTAACGGAGGAGCAATAACACTTCTAGTGTCAGATTGATTTTCTACCTCTCTACAGTAGTTGTCTTTTGGAGGGTTAGGAGGTAAGGGTTGATAGCCTTCTAGAGGCAACCCTTACATCCTACGTGATCGGTGAAGACCTTTATCGTCTACAGGCTCAATTGTGGAGAATAACAGAACACACTGAAAAACTAGGGCCAACTAACAAAAAGAAACAGCATACGCTAATAAAATCTAGGAATCAACCAAGCAAACAAAACTTCTCTCGATGATCATACTAGTTGGTGATGAAATCCAATGTCACGTGATCAGGTTGAGAAGGGGCTAGGATACGGTGGAATAGTTACAATGGTGACCTGCTTAATGGACTTTCACCTTGGTGCAAGCTTCCATGCAGTAATTGTGGATTTACCCTCCAAGGATCCCGAGTGAGTTTGACCAATGTCTATTCCAGGTACAGTGAGACTTCCCTTCACTGTCACCTTGTGTAAGTACCTAAAGATTATGGCAACTAAAGACACCAATTCGCAGTGCATCCTTGGGCGGGTATAGTCGACAGTCTAATCTGAAACATATGTGTAGGATAACAAGTCTGAAATCAACCTGAGAGGCTCCCACACATAATCGTGGGTATACCTTCAAGTGACCCCCAATATATGATCCGACCACTACAAACAGTTGAACCACGGAGGGATAATCTCCGTAATTCGCCTGAATGTGACCTCGTGCGTAACCCCTGTGTGAGAGGGGGGTCCTAGAAAACCAATGTCACAATTGGATTTGAATCTCCCTAGCTCAGGATGCTAATGTTTGTTTCGAAAACTTTGGAGAGTTGTACTCACAGCCTAATCCAAAGTGCTAACCCTAGTCTATTGTTGGTGGAAGATCCTATAAACAAAAATGTTCTAGATAATTTTTAATTAGCATTCGTTTTACAACTATTCTTTACTAAAAGGGTGTATGAAAGTGAAACGGATGGAATGATGACTCAAATTCCCAAAAAATGCATGCAAGATGATAAGCAATCGTTTCTTTTCAATGGACGCCTATTTAAGGGAAAGAGAAAGAGTCATTTTCACTATCAAACACTAATATGGAATGTCCTCAATCAATTGGTTCTCAATCGAATCCAATGCAATGCTAAAAAAATTCAGAAATGCCTTCTAATATGCAAACCAATCACTAAGATGTATTTTTTTCGTTTGTATGCGAATGAAGATTAATTCAATGCAAAAACTTCTCTTGCCAACTACCCTTTTAGATCAAGGAGATTCAGACAAGCATAAGAAAATTTCACACAAACAACACACCCTCTTGCTATGATTGAAACAAGAATGCAAAGAAAACAAAAGATAACAAAGAAAATCAAAAAATTCACACAAAAGAGAGATGTTTAAGAAAAATGACCTCAAAAAACAAAATGAGATGATTCACAGATTTCTAATGCCCTTCACCAGAGTTCCCACTCAGTCGGATAAGAGAGAAGAAAACAATGGATTGATTCCAAGTTCTCAACAGTAGAAAAACTCAAGATAAGGAAGAAGGCCACAAAATCTGAACAACAAAGTGTTTATTTCTCAGGAGGAAGGGTGTCAAAGGTCAATAGGAAGAAGCATTGAATCACAAAGAAGCTCAACAAGTGAAAAAACAGAGACTAGTTTTCAGAAAAGACAATTCTGGAAAGGATTTTTTGCAAAGAGAGGCTGCCGCTCTAGTGTAAGGGGCACCAGAGCATTATAACGCTCTGTCTAAGACCTTCAGAAAACACTGGTGCTCTAATAACAAGGTAGGGGAGCATTGGTGTCCTAAAACCCATAAAATTGTCCAAAAAACCCTAAAACTCAGTTGAACTTTGGCATTCAGAGTATGTGTGATGGAATAAGGATTCAATAAATATATGAAATAAAACATACGGGGTGAACAAGGTCTAAAAATAACAAAGGGTAAGACAAGGTCTATGAGGAAAGCCAAAACTAAAAAGTTTCGATTCGTCCCTAGTGGAGTCACCAATTTCTGTTGAAGGAAAATCTCCCTGTGGACAGGTAGATCTCCTCTTGAGAGCTAGACTCTTAACTCTTAAGACAAAAGATGCTTATCATGGACACTGAATTCCTTTTAGATCTAGATAAACTAATGTGTGAGGAGGAAGGAGAAAAGAAGTACCTTTTACCGGTGTTTTTCCCTGCATGGTCCGAGTTGAGCTCCAATCTTGAACTCCTCGATAAGCCCTGTAGACAAACAAAATTACAAACAACTTCCAAATCTACTGAGATTAGTTTGAAATAGATCTATCTATTAGAGACAAATTCATGTGAGATTAAACACAAAATTGAAAGAAACAGGCCAAGCATATTATATTAATGAGAACAACAATGAAGAATACTTACAGCCATAGATGTGAGTGTAGAAACTTCATCAAGCCCTCCTCGTCCGATCTCTTGCTCAAACAGTCCACACACAGAATGTTGATGCTCCAAGTGAAAACTTCTTCATGAGATAATAAGTTGGATGCTTCACAATAATTTCCATCCCTTTCACCATGAGAAGGCCTATTTAAATAGGCTTGGAGAGGCCCAACCACTTGAGATATCTTTGGGGTAAGTTGAGGATTTTCCTCCTTCAGTTATGGATCTACCCTAAGATCGTGGCTTGACCAAAGATTTGAAACCAACCACCTTCAGATATTGAGGGGATATTTCCCTCAATCTTCTCAACAAACAAAATTTCTCCTGGAATAGATAGCTCTCCTCCAAAAAGTGCATCAGAGTGTTATAGCGCTCCTTGAAAGAAGGACAACAAGCGCTGGTGCTCTGAATAGTGGCAGCACTCCCCATAAAGGGCATCAGGGCATTATAACTCTCCCAAACAGTATATGGGGGAGCGCTCCTCTCTAAAAATACCTCTTGAATGGGTTTTCTAGTGGCAAAATGTGTATAAAATCTGTTAACCCATTCCTCTTCTTCCAAATCAATTGTTTGAGGTGTTTCAAGTGTCCTTCCGATGTCGTTATAGGCACGACATAGAAATTATGGCAGTATGATTTTTCTGAAACTTGCGACACTTGTGACCAAAATGCGACACTTGTGACACTTGTAATGACAACACTTGCGACACTAACAAAGTGAGTAATTTTGAGGTGTAACAGATTTACCCCCAAAGTATGATGTTAGAAGACAAGAACTGATAACTGAAATACTTTGCAGACTTTCAAGCAAGGGTGCGGGCTTAGAGAACTTGACAGAAACTGCACACAACCATCAAACAAATGTTAAGACATGCTTCAAACCCAAGGCAGGCATACATATGCTTGAGTGATAGAGACTTGCAAGATATGGCCGCCATAAAATACACTGCGGATCCATAATTATATTGACAAAACGGTATAGACACTGAAGATACAATGTGGATCTATACTCCCATGACCTAAATTGATCATAGCCACAAAGAATACATAGTGGATCTATGAGATGACAAGACATAGCCACGACCGATACAAAGTGGATCTATGTGACATTATATGTGTCGTTGTTCAAAAGAAACTCCTTCGCAACCTGGGCAAAGTACATATCAGAGTGATCACTCAACCCAGGGTCTTCTGATCGATCCTGATGTAGTACGAATCTAACCATGTGAATAGATGTCCCGATGTCAAACATGGCATAAACCACTTGATTACCGGTCAATGATGTAAACCATTAACAAGCATGAGGGAGATCACCATTGATGTCAATGATTCCTAAGGTACTTCTAGTCCATTCCAACGAATGTGAATGGATGAGCTAAAGTCGAACATATGTGGAATCATCCAATCAGAGGTTGATGATGTAAACCCACTGTCGAATGTGAGGAGGCTTGCCATTGAGGCATGCAGGTCCCAAAGTACTAACTGGTTTCTAAGTCTAGTTCCTGGGTAATGTGTTGAAGTCGACAGGAATAGACTCATCGAAGGAGGGCCTTGACATATCCCCCATCAACGACCCGAAACTGACATAGAGATGTAATTGGTGGATCAAAAGAACATGGACTGACAAAGGTATTGAGACAAGATATTTGTGATGGCTGACTCTTGAGGCAAATACTTCCCTTGAACACTGAGGCACAACAGCAGAAACATGACATGGACCAAATAACGATAATGCAGTCGATACTGTGACTTTCTTCGGGTGATCCAAAGGAGTAAGAAAAAACTCAGAGGATTGGTTAAGTGCAGAGGTTCAGTGGATTAATATGTGCACAAAGACAAAGTGTCATGTTCAAGGGAGACTCTAAGAGTTACCGGTAATGTTCTCAAAAACTGCTTGGCTAGCTTCCTTCAATTTTTCCCCCATCCAGATAGACGAGTACCTCTTTTTAATTTAACAAGCTCGAGGAGAGTAACACATTCTTGATATAACCCACCTTTGGTAAGTTCCTCTTCTTTGTTTAATGAACTGGAAGAATTAAGGGTTCGATCCCATATGGTCCTGTCGATGTTTGTTTAACGAGTCCAAAGATAGAAAACTCGAAGGTTTTTCATGATTATAGAGTCTGGAAAAACACTTAAAAGAGAACTCTCTCAGTTCCTTTTTTTGTAAAGTAGTTTAATGAGACCGAAAAAGAGATAAAATATCGCTCAATAAACATTTTCTTCAAATACTTTAATGAGCGTGAAGAGAACAAGGTCGCTCGGCAATATTTTCATATTTAGAGAGTCTGAAAAGAACTTAAAGATGACTCCAATGTTGTCCTTTTTCGTAATGTTAGTCTTGCGAGGCTCGAAAAGAGATAAATTATCACTCAAAAGATGCCCTTTCAAACCTTTTAACAAGTGGGAAAGGAAGCAAGATCACTCGAAAATCTTTTCATGTTTAGAGAGTCTGAAAAGAGCTTAAAGGAGACTCTAGGGGGTTCCTTTTTCGTGTATCCATACAGGTCCGAAAAAGAGATAAAAGTTTACCCGGATGCATTCTCATGTATTTACAAGAATGAGAAAGAACAAAGACTAAGCTCGGTATGCCCCCAACTTGAAAATCTAGTCACTTAACTCTAGAATGATCATCAAAGGCTGGAGACATGTCCTCCAAGCTTCAATTCATTCACCAACTTTGAGTTTGTCATGAATTTCTTTACGAGAGGAGAAAAAGGAGAAGGTTGGATGAAAAGAAGGTTCAAAAGAGGTGATTGTTTCATTTGTTAACGAGCTTGAAACAATAAAAGAACTATGCTCAGCGCCTCTGTTTCATTTTTTAACGAGCTTGCTACAGAGAAGAGAAACTATGCTCGTGGTTCCTTCTTGATCATGGCTTCCAAGAGGATAATTCTCTGGACAAATACCATGTCAAGGGACAAAAATCGGTTATGGCCTCCATGAGATATTCACTGGATAGAAGATAATCACTATGGAAAGAACACATGTCAAGGGCCACGATAGGGGTAAGGAGATCAGGCTCCAATAGCCCTACCAAAGAAATCACCATGTCAACTACTGGATCCAAATCATCAGAAGTCGAAGGCATGAGAGACGATGGAAAATCCACATCAGGAGGGGAGATAGAGTGTATATCTTCCTGAATTTATTCACGAGGGAGAAGAAAAGAGGATCAGTGATGGTTATTATCCTGAGGTAACTTGTCAATGCGAAGCATTTCCTGAATAGATTCATTAAAAGGAAAAATTGGGGAAACACAGTTGATTGCAGACAATAAGGAACTCAACTGTGATTTCATCGAGGAACTGTTAGGTTCCAATAGATGTTGGTCATCTGACGAGGGAGAAGTGGATTGGATAGAAACGTATGATGTTTCAGCTGGACTAAGTGGCACAGTGTCACCTAGTGCATCGAATTCCAACATACGAGGTACAATCCAAGATTCAGATGATTCCAAATATTTATAAGCTATGGTTGAAATCATATCGACGGTGGTAATATGATGTGTATTCAGTGGCAGTGGTGTAGGGAAGGTACCCATGAGGCTAGAATATTTCAGTAAGCCAACACCAACACTTTCATACGTGATCTTGTGGTCTCCCAAGAAAGGAATATTGTTGGTAGCGGGAGCACGAGCATTGGTCGTGTAGAAATCCAACTGATCAACAGTGACAATTTTTCCCTGACGAGGAAATTGGACACATCGAAAAACTGATGAGGCAATGACAGTCATAGCATAAAACCAACTTCTTCCAAGTAACAAGTTGTAATCGAGAGGAGCATCGACCACCTCGACATCAACAGTAATAGTTTTGCCACCCAATTGGATGGGCAGGGACTGTTAAATCCCATGGGGATGAAAACCTTTCCCATCAAAGGTGCATAACATCGTTGGGGATTTTTTAAGTGCGGGTGATTTTAAACCTTTCCAACATGCTAAAGACATGACACAAGTTAAGGCTCCCTCATCCAGAATAGTTCGGTGGATTTGTTGATTATGAACAATGACATCAACTTGAAAAGCAAGTTGGCAAGAGAGTTGAGACGCATAATTGTCCAGGTTAAACATGATATGGTTAGACGACTTAGGATCAACAGTGCCAATAGTGGCAAAGAGTGTTCTACATTATCTGGGGTAGTGTTGTAGAACTTCTTACGCAGACATCACACACGGTGCTTGAGCCAAATCTTCAACAATGTTGTAGTTTTGGGCGGTACGTGAACTAGGATTAAAGGTAGCTTTGCAGATAGTGCTCTTAGGAGGGCGTAAGATAGAGTTGAACGTGGGTTTCTCAATCTGAAGTGGTCCAAACGGAGGATTAACCGATGGAAGACTAACGGAGGATGATGATGGATCTGGTAAAGTACCGGTACCATTAATGTCTTTTCCTTTTCCAGGGTTACCTGGTGTGTCATATGTCTTAGAGCGAGTGGTCAAATTAATCCCATTAAACATATAAATATGTGCACTCAACGAGGCCTCATCATTAGGATGGCTAGAACTGCCCCCAGGAGAGGGGGTTTCAACAACCATGGATTGCTGCTGTGGAAAAGGATGAGTAAGCACAGCGGGTTGTGACATTCCTTGGAAAATTTTGGCCACTTCATTGCGAGGTGGACAGTCTCGAGTGTAGTGATCATCACCACAAATGATACACGAGAATTTTAGTTTGTGTTGTGTTTGATTTTCGGTAGCAGGTGTTTGATTTTTTGGTTGTTCACTGTTATTTTTTTATTTATTCTTTGTCTTCTTATTACCTCCGGATTGTTGTGAAGGGGCATATTGAACTGCATTCACCTCAGATATCTGAGTTTGGGGGGAGGTAGCGGAGAGCGTGGTTGATTGGGAAAAAGATTGAGTTTTGACGGAACCAATAACACCATCCGCATGATATGAGGATGACGGCTTAGATGGAACGGTATTAGCTCGAGCAACATTCGGAAGCAAATCATACAAAGTACCATATTGGGAATAAACCAAATCTAAATACTAAGCCCAAGTGATGGCTTGTTCCTCTATGACCGCACCACCCATAGTGACATCGCGAGCGATCGGGGGTAAAAGTGATTTAGTAAACCATTCCACCAATAATACGTTAGGAATGATTGCCTTGATCATCCTTCGTCGTCGCCTCCACTCATGAATATGGTCAGAGATATGCATGGAGTTAGTTTGACGAAGGGAGGTCAAGAGTTCAGTACCTATCTCGTAGCAAATAGGCAGTTGAAAATGCACGAGGAAAGACATGGTGAGGGAATTGAAATCATGAAAAGAAGCACGTGGTAGTTCAATATACCACTTTGTTGCCGAGCCTGTAAGTGTTCCCTGGAAAATATGCAAATGTACAGAATCATCCATGAGGGAGTTTGATGAACACCACAAATGGAAATTCATCACATGGTTGTTTGGATCTTTGCCAGATTTTCCATCAAATATTGGAATATCAAAAGGAAGTTTAGCTAGAATGACTGGCCAAACAGGTGAATGAAAAATAGGATCATTATTTAACTGAGACAAGCCTGGGAGATCCAGAGTCACAAGGAAAGGTAGTTGTCGGTTAATTTGCGGATTATACTAGTTTGGCATAGGAACACCAGTAGGACCATAAACTGGGTTAGGTGGATAGTTGTAACCAGTAAGTCCTCCTACATACGGTTGTTGCTGGCCGGGATAAACAGGATTCGATGATGGATGAGAAACATTTTCATAACCCGGTGGGGTCTGAGCATTATAGGCTGGGTGATTTATTTTCCCATGAGGAGGATAAACATTTTTCCCTTGAGAATGGTAAGGAGTATATCCCGGAGGCGGATATACACTATACCCATGAGGAGGATAAGACTGTGGTCCCGGAGAACTCCAGGTGGTGTTTGGGATGCTGCCCGAATAAGATTGTCCATAAGATGTTCTGGAAGGAACAAGATTTGATACTCCTCCTAGTGGATTATGAGATGAGTGCCCCACAATGTGGGGTTGAATGAAAGTGCCTCCTGAATATATTCCCCAGGATTTTGAAGGGTTTCCAGTAAACGAAGGTTGCCCCCCTACCAGCGGTGGATTTACAACTGGGGTATGACTGGGAAATAGAGGGTGCCCTCGTGGAGGCTATTGAAAAGGGGGTTGTCCCCCGGGAGGGGGAGGCCCACCATGGAAAGTTAATCCTATGAGAGGGAAAGGTTCGTTAGATGGTGGTTTTCCTCCAGCCGGTTGTGTTTGGCCAGCAGGGGTCTACATTCTCAGGTGAGAAGATGTCCCAACAACATCGTGTGGAACATGTGGTGCTATAGAGTAAAATCTTGTAGAAATGGGGGTAGAGATTGAAGTGCTTTGGAGATGAGTAGAGGTGATGAGTCCAGCATTAGGATGTACTTGTGCTTGTGTAACAGTAGGGTTAATAACCTGATCAATTGGGTGATTCATGGTTTGACTAGATTGTCCTGCTTCACTAGGAGGGTCATGAGGATGAAAGGGCTATAGAAAGGATTCGAAATGTTCATAGAGATCGAGTCTCGATGAATTCCTCCTTACAGAATGAGCAGGTGTGGGATTGGTATCTACTGTAGTGCTAGGACGAACAAGAGTCCTATACCCATCACCAAAGATTGGTTCTATGGATCCCATATATCTTTCGATAAAAATCCTCTCCGGTAATCATGGGACCTCTTCATCTATGACGTTCCCAAGGGAGTCTAAAGGAACCAAAAGTGGTTCGAGAGGAGTTACCAACACAGAGGTAGTGATATTTTCAACTGTGACCAAAGCGCCTTCTGAGTTATCTAATAGAGGAGCAATAACACTTCCAGCATCGGATTGATTTTCTACCTCTCTACGGTAGTTGTCTTCTAGAGGGTTAGGAGGTAAGGGTTGATAGCCTTCCGGAGGCAACCCTTACATCCTACATGATCGGTGAAGACCTAATATCTTCTACAGGATCAATTGTGGAGAATAACAGAACACACTGAAAAACTAGGTCCAACTAACAAAAAGAAATAACATATGCTAATAAAATCTAGGAATCAGCCAAGCAAACAAAACTTCTCTCGATGATTGTACTAGTTGTTGATGAAATCCAACGTCGCGTGATCAGGTCGAGAAGGGGCTAGGATATGGTGGAATAGTTACAATGGTGAACTACTTAACGGACTTTCACCTTGGTGCAAGCTTCCACATAGTAATTGTGGATTTACCCTCCAAGGAGACCGAGTGAATTTGACCAATGTCTATTCCAAGTACAGTGAGAATTCCCTTCACCATCACCTTGTGTAAGTACCTAAATATTATGGCGACTAAAGACACCAATTATCAGTGAGTTCCTGGGTGGGTACAGTCGACATTACAATCCGAAACATATGGGTAGGACAACAAGTCTGAAATCAACCCAAGAGGCTCCACACATAATCGTGGTTATACCTTCAAGTGACCCCCAATATACGATCCGACCACTACAAACAGTTGAACCACGGAGGGATAATCTCCATAATTCGCCTGAATGCGACCTCGTGCGTAACCCCTGTGTGAGAGGGGATCCCAGAAAAATGATACGATAATTGGATTTGACTCTCCCTAGCTCAGGATGCTAATGTTTGTTTTGAAAACTTTGGAGAGTTGTACTCACAGCCTAATCCAAAGTGGTAACCCTAGTCTACTATTGGTGGAAGATCCTATAAACAAAAATGTTCTAGATAATTTTTAATTAGATTTTGTTTTACAACTGTTCTTTACTCAAAGGGTGTATGAAAGTGAAACTAATGGAATGATGACTCAAATTCCCAAAAAATGCATGAAATATGGTAAGAAATCGTTTCTTTTCAATGAAAACCTATTTAAGGGAAAGAGAAAGAGTCATTTTCACTATCAAACACTAATATGGAATGTCCTCGATCAATTGGTTCTGAATTGAATCCAATGGAATGCTAAAAAATTTCAGAAACGCCTTCTAATATGAAAACCAATCACTGAGATGTATTTTTGTCATTTGTATGAATGAAGATTAATTCAATGCAAAAACTTCTCCTGCCAACTACCCTTTCAGATCAAGGAGATTCGGACAAGCATAAGAAAATTTCACACAAACAACACACCCTCTTGCTATGATTGAAACAAGAAGCAAAAGAAAACAAAAGATAACAAAGAAAATCAAACAATTCACACAAAAGAGAGATGTTTAAGAACAATGACCTAAAAAAACCAAATGAGATGATTCACAGATTTCTGATGCTCTTCACCAGAGTTCCCGCTCAATCGGATAAGAGAGAAGAAAACAATGGATTGATTCCAAGTTCTCAACAATAGAAAAACTCAAGATAAGGAAGAAGGCCACAAAATATGAACAACAGAGTTCTCATTTCTCAGGATGAAGGGTGTCAAGGGTCAATAGGAAGAAGCATTGAATCACAAAGAAGCTCAGCAAGTGAAAAAAACAGAGACTAGTTTTCAGAAAAGACAATTTTGGAAAGGATTTTTTGCAAAGAGAGGCTGGAGCTTTGGTGTAAGGGGCACCAGAGAATTATAATGCTCTGTCTAAGACCTTTAGGAAGCATTGGCACTCTGATAACAAGGTAGGGGAGCGCTGGTGTCCTAAAACCCAGAAAATTGTCCAAAAAACCCTAAAACTCAGTTGAACTTTGGCATTCAGAGTATGTGTGATGGAATAAGGATTCAATCAATATATGAAATCAAACATACGAGGTGAACAGGGTCTAAAAATAACAAAGGGTAAGACAATGTCTGTGAGGAAAACCACAACTAAAAAGTTTTGATTCGTCCCTAGTGGAGTCACCAATTTCTGTTGAAGAAAAATGTCCCTATGGACAGGTAGATCCCCTCTTGAGAGATAGACTCTTAACTCTTAAGAAAAAAGATTCTTATCATGGACAATGAATTCCTTTTATATCTATATGAACTAATGTGTGAGGAGGAAGGACAAAATAAGTACCTTTTACCGGTGTTTGTCCTTGCACGGTCCGAGTTGAGCTCCAATCTTGACCTCCTCGATTAGCCCTGTAGACAAACAAAAGTACAAACAACTTCCTACTCTACTGAGATTAGTTCGAAATAGATCTATATATTAGAGACAAATTCTTGTGAGATCAAACACAGAATTAAAAGAAATAGGCCAAGCATATTATATTAATGGGAACAACAACGAAGAATACTTACAGCCATAGATGTGAGTGTAGCAACTTCGTCAAGCCCTCCTCATCCGAACCCTTGCTCAAACAGTCCA
>JZKD02S1401853.1:137422-176732 GCA_000966675.3 Picea glauca
AAAATAAGACTACAACCATTCATTTAAGAAGTTTTGCTGAAAAATACTTACAATTCATCAAGAAATAACCATGCAAACCCTAGTTGTAACACCTTCCTTCAAGAGAAACACCATAAAATGCCAAGAAAGTCTTCCTTCAACAAGTGTGCCTCACTAAATCAGCCAAATACCCAATATAGGGCACACATTTCAGACCTCCTTATGGAGTGAATGAGTCATGATGAAAAAATGAGAGTCAAAATCCCTCATTTATACAAAACCTTGACCTAATTTTACATTTTAGGTCAGGTAAAAGGCCGACAAGGCCAAAATATCAAATCATATTGTTTTTACATTAAATTGTCTAACTAAAACCCTAATAAAAAAAAAAGGTAAGATGCCACCCCTTTCTAGGGTGACGTTAGCCCCTATTAGGGCAAGTGCAGCATCCTAAGGCAAGATGTTAGCCCCTTTTGGGCTCCTCCAAGATGCCACATGTGCCAACTGCCCTTTCCATCTGCCAACACACTCATCATGACATCATAAGCCTCATGGTGACGTCCTAGGCCATCTAGAGCCAACGTCCCACTGAAAATGGGTCAATTTCCTTAGGTCCATCTATGTCGGGATGCCTCTGGTGGAACATCCTTTTCTTGTCCTGTGCAAAGCCTCTGATCAACCTCTGCCCTATCTCTGCACCCTAATGGGGTATCAACATCCATCTAGTGGGATCTTCAACCCCATGGAGGTCCAAACTGATCATCTCCCCATGTGTATCGATCCAAATGGTACATGTCCATCGGGCATGGTCCTGCACATCAAAGGCAATGCCCTCCATGGGATCATCAGTCACAGGGATCATAGCAATGTCAATCACATCTCATCAATAATATTATTAAACATATGCATAAAATCCCTAATACATCAATTAATAGCTCAAAGACATTACACAAGCCCCCAATACAAGTCTGGGCAAAAGGACAAGGCATCCTAATTGGTTGGTTTCCACAGGGAAAGGAAAGTTCCCGGAAAGACCTCATCCAAGTCATGTCAGTGGGTGATGTGGTCAGGTGATGTCCAAGCATGTGGGTGCAATGAGGGACAAGGATGTAAAAGTCTTACCTGTGGGTGCCTTTGTAGAAGGCGAGCTATACCTGTCATGGATGCATTCTTTCCAAGCCCATTCTTTCCTTTATTCTTTTTTATTCCTTTATTCTTTTTATCTTTTTTGTTCAAGAGCTAATTAGGGGAAACTACCTTGGCATGGTGACCAGAGATGACAGCATTACCCACAAGTACTTTCATAGAAATGAGAAGGATGGCTCATAATGAGACCCCCTTTCCCTTGGCCATGCAACCAAGATTCACTGCCCTAGTGCGGTAACCAGTTGGTGGAAATTTCATACTACTAGGTACCCATGGACCTAATAGGCTGGCTCATGATAAGACCCCATATCCTCTGACTAGGTCTTGTTTTATTATTTTTCTAGGTCCCTCTTGTTTCTTGCTGAGAAGCCTTTTATTGATTTCTCGGGGATCCCCGGGCGAAACATCTCAAGGTTTTATTCTTAGGCTTTTATCTCTTACCAGCTTGTTTTTACCTTCTGGGCCCTTAGCCCCTTCTTCCCACAAGGTAAGGTACAGTCCTAAAAATAGGCCAACCCAATGTTCGGACAAGGGGAATGGGATAAGTGAGCGGGAAGTAAGATGAAACAATGGTGCTATGATGGGAGTGGACGATGGATTTTCGTAAATCCCCCCAGTGGAAAACCAAAACCTATAGACATAGGCTTTCTACGACACCCTGCTAACCCCCCCAAACATGGTCAAGTGGGAAAATGTAATATCCAAGTAGTCGTTAGAAATAAAAGTAATCATATGCATATACTTAAAGGTTTTAATGATCAAAAGTGACACATACCATCATACCTAGACCAATTACCTCATGGAGCAAGAACCTCTTCTGATATAGGACCAAGCCGATGGTGATGGATGTTGTTGCTGCTGACAAGACAAAGATGATGGAAAAAGAAAAGGTGGTCCCTCCAGGGCCATGCTCAGGTCAATCCTTCTCTTGGTAATCCATGTCTAGGGCCTGTGGGCCTCGAGACATGATCTCCTAGTTATCCCTAAAATGTGGGGATAACATCTGGCTCCAACTCGGGGACATGTGCTCACCGTAGAGCACACGAGAACCTCAACATCTCTAGCATAACTTGCAAACCTTCTCAATCTCGATAGAAGTATCAGTAACAAAATTGGGGTGGTAATGCCACCCGAACATACATATAGATATATATTAAAATAAATTAATCAATAAGTAAGAATGTAAAAGAAAACTTCTTACCTGTACTTACCTGTTGGCTGGAATGTTGGGTACAATCAAACAACCAGTGAAGCCAATCCAGCAACATCCCAAGATACCTTCCTTTGTGCTTCATCATAAACCAAAATAGTGATAAATCAAGCACAAAAATGTCATGAGTTAGAATATATATCATATCATCGGAAATCACAAAGTCTAACTCATAGAGGAGGGTGAGAGGGATAAACTTGTGCCTAGTCAGGCCCTCAGGAGAGTGCTCAATCCATCTCAGAAATGGATTGTGAAAAGTCAAAGGTTCAAAAGACCAACTCGAGGAATTTGAATGCTGGCTACCTTTGACGTCTTCACAACTTGAGGACTGAGAAAGGATTAGCAAAAACTGAAAGGATGACTAACCATTCCTAAAGCGGAAGCTGGAAAAATGTGGTAATAAGCTTATTCTTGAGGTACTCAACTTTCCCCTAAAATCCATAATGAGGTTTTGTCTTACAGGAGACTTGGGAAAAGGGACATGTTTCCAAACCATACCTTTAGTGACAAAGCAAGGTAAAGTGATCAAAAGGGGGTGGAAAATCTTATCACAAGTATCCTACTTCAAGGAAGTAACTTCCTCATTCTTATCAATATCTAAGCATAATGATGGTTGATAATTTTCTTCATAAAATAAATCCACGTGCTCAGAAGAAGAATCATCAAAGTCCTCAAGGTATGACCGAAAATTATTAGGAGAGCATAGTATCAAGTCATCCTTGGGTGTCTGAATAATCTTGTCATGTTTTTGTTGCCAAACACTAAACTTCTTATTGACTTAAGGTAAATGCAACTTTTGAAAATGACCCTCAGTGTCGTAAATGGGATCCCCATCATATCCAATCACATCCCATTTACATTTCCTGACATGTATGAACTCATTAATATTATCAACAAGGCCATCATTTTCATCATAACATAAATGGTTTAAAACTTCTTCACTTTCCACATCATAAGGTAGAGAATCATTAAAAATTTGGAAAGGGAAGTAACCCACCTTGCTTACTTCTTCCTGTGCAAGAGCTTCAAGTATTCAGATATATTCATCATATGGAAGACTTTCCTCTAAATCTTCTAGTTTGTCTGAAGGCTCCATTTCTTCTTTACTGTTTGAGTCATAGAACAAGGTATCATCAAAAATTTTGAAAGGAAAATAACTTACCTCGTTCTCTTCATTTTTTGTAGGAGGAATAGGATCTTGGAGAGCTTCGTCAAATGGAGGAGCGGTTATTGTTGATTCATCCTCATAATTCACCTCTCTAGTTATATTTTCACTGCATCTTATTGAATTATGGGAGAGATCTTTCTCCTCTTCAAGGGGTTGGAAAAGTTCTTCATAAATCTCGTCTTTTATATCATAGGATTCTTGGTATTGATCATGGTATGCTTTTCTAAGATCTTCTACAATCTCAGTGGTGAATCCTTTTTCATCTAAGGCTAACATGAGATTTTGAAGGACATATTCATACATTTAGCAATGTGGCTTGGTAAAGTCTATAAACCTATTGATGAGGTGTATGAAAGATGATATACCCCTGTCTTTGCAACAACCCTTAAACCAATCTTGTAAGTAGGAGGGCAGAGTGAGTAAGAATTTTTTTATAAGAGCATCCTCTCCTCCTCTCCTCCCAACTTTATCTCGCTCAAATACTCCAAAACATTTACGATGTGAGGAATTGGGAGGCCCAAAAATGTTGGAGAGTTGTTTAGCCATTTTGTATCAAAGTAATTTGGGTATCCTTGGAAACTTTTGAAATCAATACTCGGATACATTTTCTCCCAGTGTGCCATGATTCCATACCTTGGAAATATCACAGATTTGAGGGTAAGGTGGCACTCTGGAAAATATCAGTGGAGTTGCCAGATAATTTTTCTGAAACTATCAAAGGATAAGGGAAAACACCCTAAGTGGGGTTGCCAGGTAAGCTTGTAATAATAAGACTCTATGAGGCAATGCTTACTAAAAAGTGTCGTCTTGAGGATAATTGACTCAGTGTTCCCCAGCCGCGGCGCTAAAATGTTATCGCGCAGTTTGTAGCTAGGAGAAAAGGATCTAAGATAGAAGGCCAAACTGGAATAATAGGAACCTATCCTACCCAATGTCACCACAATGGGGAGGTTCTTTCTCTTTAGGGAGGTGAGGCCCAGGGGAGATGTCCCCAGTGATCTATGGTTTTGAGGAGGCAGAAGAGTAAAAGCGACAAGGACAAGTTTTCCCCCTCATAAGTCACCACCAAACAGATAATCTCAGCTAAACAACCAATAATAAAGTAAATCCCCAATGAAGAACACCTTCCTGGAATAAAGCAACAACAAACTGATATATGCAAGCTATATTTCAATGGGTTATCACTTCATAAGACTATCTGATAAATATACATAAGAAATTGGTAATAAATGTTAACGAAGTCAATGTTTATCAATAGCAATGAAAAGATATAACACTTCACCAATAAATATTGGAACAATGTGGCATTCAATATAACCAATCAATACTTTATTCAATTAATGCCTAAACCACCATTCAATTGCTCTTAAAACAAGACGTTGTTGCACCAAAGATGAAATAACCAATGATGATGTCAGCAACTAGGGTTAGTGAGTTAATTAAGTTTTAGGGTTAGTGTAGTTAGGGTTTGAAATTCAAAGAGTTTTGAGAGTGTTGTAATCAAGTTTCACTTCAATGCTAGAGGACTTTAGATCAGTTCCTTTAGGGTCTAATGGAATCAAAATTTAAGGACGCAAGAGTTGAAGGAGGATGACTAAGGACAAGAGGGAAGATTTCTGAAGTGTTGTTATGGCAGGGCCTCAGAATCAAAAACCTAATGGAGACAGGCTCACTCCGTTGTTTCTAAAGCAAGGCCTTGTGCTCTCTCCTCCTTCCTTAGGTTGACTTGGAAAAAGGACTAGCTCAAATGAAGCACAAAATCCAGACAAGAAGGCTTAATGAGGGAGAGTGTTTCTACAACAAGGATCTTTCATCAAACCCTAAGAGAAAAATGGCCCTGTCACAATCCAGCCTCCTAAAGCAAGACGTTATCCCCTTTTAGGATCCTCCAAGCTGCCACATGTACCAACTACCCTATCCATATGCCAACATGCTCATGATGATGTCATAAGAATCCTGCTGACGTCCTAGGCCATTTAGATCCAATGTCCCACTAAAAATGGGTCAATCCCCCTAGGTCCAGTTGTGTCGGGGTGCCTCTGGTGGAATGTCCTCTTATTCTCTGGTGAAAATCCTCTGATCAACATATGCCCTGTCTCTGCCCCCTAATGGGGTCTTAGCATCCATCTGGTGGGCTCTTTAGCCCCATGGAGGTAAGAACTGATCATCTCCCCATGTGTACCGGTCCAAATGGTACCTGTCCGTCGGGCATGGTCCTGCATATCAAACGCCATGCCCTCGATGGGATCATCAGTCATAGGGATTATAACAATGTCAATCACATCTCATCATTAATATTATTAAACATATGCATAAAATCCCTAATACATTAGTTAACAACTCAAAGACATTACACAAGCTTGCAATACAAGTCTGGGGAAAACAACAAGGTGTCCTATTGGGATAGTGTCCACATGAAAAGGAAATTTCTTGGAAAGACCTCATCCAAGCCATGTAAGTGGGGGATGTGGTCAAGGGATGTCCAAGCATGTGGGTGCAGTGAGGGCCAAGGATGCAAAAGTGTTACCTGTGGGTGCCTTTGTATAAGGCAAGTTGTACCTGTCATGGGTGCATTCTTTCCAAGCCCATTCTTTCCTTTATTCTATTTTATTCCTTTATTCTTTTTATCTTTTTTGTTCAAGAGCTAATCAAGGGACACTGCCTTGGCATGGTGACCAGAGCTAACAGTGTTACCCACAAGTACTTTCACATAAATGAGAAGGATGGCTCGTGATGAGACCCCCTTTCCCTTGGCCATGCAACCAAGGTTCACTGCCATGGCGTGGTAACCAACTGGTGGAAATGTCATACTTCTAGGTACCCATGGACCTAATAGGTTGGCTCGTGATGAGACCCCCTATCCTCTGACTAGGTCTTGTTTTATTATTTTTCCGAGTCCCTCTTGTTTCTTGCTGAGAAGCCTTTTATTACTTTCTTGGGGATCCCTGGGTGAAGCATCTTGAAGTTTTACTCTTAGGATTTTATCTTTTACCAGCTTGATTTTACCTTCTGGGCCTTTAGCCCCTTCTTCCCATGAGGTAAGGTGCAATCCTGAAAATAGGTCAACCCAATGTCTGGACAAGAGGAATGGGATAAGTGAGTAGGAAGTAAGATGAAAAATTTGTGCTATGATGGGAGCGGACGATGGATTTTCAAAAATCCCCCCAGTGGCAAACCAAAACCTACAGACACAGGCCTGCTAGGGCACCCTGTCAACCCCCCCAAACATGGTCAAGTGGGAAAACGTAAGATCCAAGTAGTTGTTAGAAATAAAAGGAATCAGATGCATATACTTAAAGGTTTTAACGACCAAAAGTGACACATACCATGATACCTGGACCAATTACCTCATGGAGCAAGAGCCTCTTCTGATATAGGACCAAGCTGATGGTGATGGATGCTGATACCGCTAATAAGACAAAGATGATGGAAAAAGAAAAGGTGTTCCCTCTAGGGCCATGCTCAGATCAATCCTACTCTTGGTACTCCATGTCTAGCACCTGTGGGCCTTGAGACATGATCTCCTAGTTATCTGTAAAATGTGGGGATAGCATATGGCTCCAACTCGGGGACATGTGCTCACCCTAGAGCGCATGAGAACCTCAACATCTCTAGCATAACCTACAGACCTGCTCAATATCGATAGAAGTATCAGTAACAAAATTGGGGTGGTAATGCCACCCTAGCATACATATAGATATATATTAAAATAAAGTAATCAATAAGTAAGAATGTGAAATAAAACTTCTTACCTGTACTTACCTATTGGCTAGAATGTTGGGTGTAATCAAACAACTAGTGAAGCCAATCCAACAAAGTCCCACGATACCTCATGCACAAAAATAGTGATAAATCAAGCACAAAAATGTCAAGAGTTAGAATATATATCATATCACTGGAAATCACAAATTCTAACTCATGGAGGTCGGTAGGAGGGATAAACTTGTGCCAAGTCAGGCCCTCAGGAGAGTGCTCAATCCATCTCAGAAATGGATTGTGAAAAGTCAAAGGTTCAAAAGACCAACTCGAGGAATCTGAATGTTGACTACCTTGGACGTCTTCACAACTTGAGGCCTAAGAAGGGATTAGCAAAAACTGAAAGGATGCCTAACCATTCCTACAGGGGAAGTTGGAAAAATGTGGTAATAATCTTCTTATTGAGGTACTCAACTTTCCCCTAAAATCTAGAATGAGGTTTTGTCTTACAGGAGACATGGGAAAAGGGACATGTTTCCAAACAATACCTTCAGTGACAAAGCAAGGTAAAGTGATCAAAGGCGGGTGGAAAATATTATCACAAGTATCCTACTTCAGGGAAGTAGCTTCTTCATTTTTATCAATATCTGAGCATAACGATGGTTGATAATTTTCTTCATAAAATAAATCCAAGTGCTCAGAAGAAATATTATCAAAGTTCTCAAGGTATGACCGAAAATTATTAGGAGAGCATAGAATCAAGTCATCCTTGGATGTTTGAATAATCATGTCATGTTTTTGTTGCCAAACGCCAAACTTCTTATTGACTTCAAGTAAATGCAAATTTTGAAAATGATCCTCAATGTCGTAAATGGGATCCCCATCATATCCATTCACATCCCAGTTATGTTTCCCGACATGTATGAACTCATTAATATTATCAACAATGCCATCATTTTCATCATAAAATGAAGGGTTTGAAACTTCTTCACTTTCCACATCATAAGATAGAGAATCATTAAAAAATTGGAAAGGGCAGTAACTCACCTTGCTTACTTCTTTCTGTGCAGGAGCAACAAGTATTTATATGTCTTCATCATATGGAAGACTTGCCTCTACATCTTCTAGTTTGTCCGAAGGCTCCATTTCTTCTTTACTGTTTGAGTCATAGAACAAGGTATCATCAAAAAAATTGAAAGGAAAATAACTTACCTCATTCTCTTCATTTTTTGCAGGAGGAATAGGATCTTGGAGAGCTTCATCAGATGGAGGAGCGGTTACTGGTGCTTCATCCTCATAATTCACCTCTCTAGTTATATTTCCACTACATCTTATTGAATTATGGGAGACATCTTTCTCCTCTTCAAGGGGTTGGAAAAGTTCTTCATAAATCTCGTCTTTTATATCAGAGGATTCTTGGTATTGATCATGATATGCTTTTCTGAGATCTTCTACAATCTGAGTGGTGAATCCTTTGTCATCTAAGGATAACATGAGATTTTGAAGTACATCTTCATACGTTTGGCAATGTTGCTTGGTAAAGTCTATAAACCTATTGATGAGGTGTATGAAAGACGATATACCCCTTTTTTTGCAACAACCCTTAAACCAATATTGTAAGTAGGAGGGAAGAGTGAGTAAGAACAATTTTATAAGAGCATCCTCTCCTCCCAACTTTATCTCGCTCAAATACTCCAAAACATATACGATGTGAGGAGTTGGGAGGCCCAAAAATGTTGGAGAGTTATTTAGCCATTTTGTATCAAAGTAATTTGGGTATCCTTGAAAAGTTATGAAATCAATACTCGGATACATTTGCTCCTAGTGTGCCATGATCCCATAACTTGGAAATATCACAGATTTGACGGTAAGGTGGCACCCTGGAAAATATCAGTGGAGTCACCATATAGTTTGCCTAAAACTATCAAAGGATAAGGGAAAACATGCTAAGTGGAGTCACCAGGTAATCTTGTAAGAATAAGACTCTGTGAGGCAAGGCTTACCGAAAAGTGTCGTCTTGAGAAGAATTGACTCAATGTTCCCCGGAAGCAGTGCCAAAATTTTATCGCACAGTTTATAGCTAGGAGAAAAGGCTCTAAGATAGAAGGCCAAACTAGCGTAACAGGAACCTATCACACCCAATGTCACCATGATGGGGAGGTTCTTTCTCTTTAGGGAGGTGAGGCCCAGGGGAGACATTCCCAACGACTTGTGGTTTTGAGGAGGAAGAAGGGTAAAAGAGACAAGGACAAGTTTTGCCCCTCACAAGTCACCACCAAACAGATAATCTCGGCTAAACAACCAATAATAAAGTAAATCCCCAATGAATAACACCTACCTGGAACAAAGCAACATAAAACTGATATATACAAGATATATTTCAATGGGTTATCACTTCATAAGACTATATGATAAATATACATAAGCAATTGGCAATAAATCTTGACGAAGTCAATGTTTATCAATAGCAATGAAAAGATATAATGCTTCACCAATAAATATTGGAACAATGTGGCATTCAATGTAACCAATAAACACTTTATTCAATTAATGCCTAAACCACCATTCAATTGCTCTTAAAACAAGACGTTGCTGCACCAAAGATGAAATAACCAATGATGACGTCAACAACTAGGGTTAGTGAGTTAGTTAAGTTTTAGGGTTAGTGTAGTTAGGGTTTGAAATTCAAAGAGTTTTGAGAGTGTTGTAATCAAGTTTCACTTCAACGCTACAGGACTTTAGATCAATGCCTTTAGGGTTTAATGGAGTTAAAATTTAAGGACACAAGATTTGAAGGAGGACAACTAAGGACTAGAGGGAAGAGTTATGAAGTGATGCTATGGCAGGGCCTCAGAATAAAAACCCTAGGGGAGAGAGGCTTACTCTAGTGGTTCTAAAGCAAGGCCTCGTGCTCTATCCTCCTTCCTTAGGTTGACTTGGCTGTTATAACCCTAAATTGAAAAGTTTGTGACACGGAAACATCCTGTTGTGTTAACCAATCCATTTCAACATGGAAAAACCCTAACCCAAGACTCTGCAAGCGCGGAAGGGGGTAATCAAGGACCCTCTCCGTCTTCGAAAAATCCCGCATCTGTGAATGTATATATGATGAAGGGTGATTCTTTCATATCCACTAGAGCGCATGACTACATTAAACCAAGCACTTCTGAGAAGGGAAAAGAAGCCAAACTCCCATCTCTTCCTCTACAGATTGAGAAGACTTTGGGCGAAACAATGACATGCATCCCAAAAGACGCATTCAAAAAATATTCTCACAACCGAAACACAAGGGCCACCCAGAACTATTCTGTGGTGGAAGATTTGTCTCAAACCCCTTGTGCAATGTCCGCTTTGGAGGTCCTCCAAAGATGCCATTCCCAGAGGAAAGCTTTGTTAACCGCTCTAGGATCTACCGAGACCTGTAATCCCGGTACCATCATGCTAGATACAACCAACTTAAAATCTCGTCTGCCTTACCATGTAGCATTTCATATAGTAGTGGCTCACCCCACAAAAAATTGTACTCAAAATACTTTCCGCACGGTGGTTGATGAGGGCGTCTTGACATGCATTATGTCATTGGCATGTTGGAAGTCCATTAGCCAGCCTGTTTTGTCTCTGTCACCTAATCTTTTCACTGCTTTCGACGGTCTTTCATTCTGACCACATGGTATCATTCCCTCTTTTCCCATGCAATTGGGAGGGAAGACCGTGTGCGTTGAGGTAGAGGTAGTTGATGTGTCCCTCGACTACAATATTTTGTTAGGAAGGAGTTGGACTTATGCCATGCAAGCAGTGGTTGCTACAATTTTCCAAGTCTTGTTGTTTCCACACGAGGACCGGATTGTGACCATTGATCAATTGTCTTTCTCCAGATCTAACCCTTCATTAGGGGTGTCCGTGGTCTCGATGATTAATAATCCTCAACCAGGCATAGTCAACATAGGGGTTGGTTTGTGCCCATATTTGATGGGTACCTTCGATTACCCGCCCCCTTAAGGCAATTTCAAGTTCATATCTGACCACCATAAGGTTGAGATTTTCCAAGTTTCGTTGTTTTGCACGACTTACTTCACCGATCTGTGGATACTTCCTTCCCCATCGGCCATGATGGAGGGGACAGGGCATCCGGGCATGTCCATGCCCTTGTTTGTAGCTGAAGTAGCATACTCTTTAGTCCAACAAGCTTCAACCAACCTAGATCCAACTCCTGCACAAGATTTTGATCCGCTTCTAGAGCCTATTTGGGCTCAAGGTTCTCTCGCTAACACTGATTCGTTAAACTTAGTCTTGCCCTCTAACGAAGCAGTAATTGAAGCAATGACTAGTCCAGACAAACCCTAGAATGATATTCATCACATATCTTTCTTTCTCCCAGAGTTAAGCAGAATCGAGGCCGGAGAATTCACCTTGACTATGAATGGAGATAGGTTTTGTCCTATTAATCCCTTAGCTACACACAAGGTCTATGCTGAGGGTAATATGGCAACCATCAATGAAATCATACCAATCAATATCTATAGAACCCCTGGCGTCATGGAGAATGTTTTCATCGGAGCTAACTGCTCCCCCGGAGAGATTCAAACCTACACATATCTATTTAAATAATTCCATGACGTTTTTGTCTGGTCTTACGAGGAGATGCCAGGCATCGATCCAAAAATAGTCGAACATGAAATCAAAACTTATCCAAATGCCAAGCCTATCTGGTAGAAGCTTCGTCCAGTTAACCCCAGGAAAGTAGCAGCCATTAAGATTAAAGTTGAGAAATAGATAAAAGCTGGTTTTATCTATCCTATCCATTTGACCCAATGGATGTCAAACCCCGTGCCGGTCAATAAGAAACAAGGCACAATTTGTGTATGTACAGACTTCCGTGATTTGAACAAGGCCTATTCCAGAGATAATTTTCCCACACCATTCATCGACTAGATAATTGATGAATGTGCAGGTTGTGAGGCCTTTTCTTTCATGGACATTTTTTCGGGATATAACCAAATACAAATCAAATATGAAGACCAGCACAAAATGACATTCATCTGTCCCTAGGGTACATTCGTGTATCGTAAGATGCCTTTTGGTCTCAAAAATGATGGAGCCACCTTTCAACGGGCCATTTCTTTTTCTTTCCATGACCTCAAGCATGTAGTCAAGGCCTATTTAGATGATTTAGCATCTCAATCTCGCAAGAGAACGGATCATCCCACACACCTCTGACTTATCTTTGAGCGTTGTCGCTACTTCCGGATTCGCTTTAATCCAAACAAGTGCAACTTTTGCGTAACATCAGGACGTTTGTTAGGTTTCATAGTGTCAACAACAGGGATCATGGTTGATCCTCTCAAGGTTGGGGCAATAATTCAGTTTCCCCCCCCATGCACAATCCTTCAACTTCAAAGTCTACTGGGAAAAGTGAATTTTTTAAGATGCTTCATCACCAACTATGCCGAGATCACCAAGGGATTTATGCACTTACTGAAGAAAGACGTTCCTTTTTATTGGGATGATGCCGCTCAATGCTCTTTCACGACGTTGAAACATGCCCTCACAACTGCCCCTTTGCTTCGGCCACCTAACTATAACAAGGATTTCTTATTATATCTGGCTGCAGCAGAGTCAACCATTGGCATGGTCTTAGTTCATGAAGATGAATTGTTCTCAGAATATGTGATCTATTACCTGAGCCAAGGCCTCGTAGGACCGAAACTCAATTATTCTCATATCGAAAAACTTGCGTTGGCAGCAATCCATGTTGTTCAATGGTTCCGTCATTATGTTCTGTTTCGCAATACCATCATCATTGTTGTCATGTATCCATTCCAATATATGTTGACATGACCGGTAATAGGAAAAAATATCAGTAGATGGATAGTCATCCTCTAGGAGTTTGACATAGATTTCATTTCAGTGAAATCCAAAAAGTCACAGGTCTTCGCAGAACTTATTTCATAACTTCCGGTTGAGTCGGGTGATGTTGTGCCTGAAGAATCGCCTATCAGAGGAGATATGTTTTTGATCACATCTTCAGATCCCTAGTACATAGATATACTTATCTATCTCTAGAATTTGAAGTGCCCTGCCTCTACTTCTTGTGATGAGCATCGTCGTATACGCCATCAGGCTAAGAATTATCTCATACTCGATGATACATTGTATCGGAGAGGTGTAGACTGCATCCTGTGCCGATGTCTCACTCACGAAGAAGCAATTATCATGCTTAACGATTGCCATACCGAAGCTTGTGGAGGTCATTTGTCTGGGTTGGAAACAACCTAAAAGATTCTACGAGCAGGTTACTTATGGCCGACACTAATCAAAGATTGTATCGAATCAGTCAATAAGTTCCACCCATGCCAGATCTTCTCTCGGAAGATGCAGGCACATCCCGCTCCTATGTTTCCTGTCATCATAGTTGGTCACTTCACCAAGTGGGGAATTGATTACACTACATGAAACCCTCCTTCAGTAAGGGGGCATCGTTACATCATCGTAGTTGTAGACTACTTCATGAAGTGGGTCGAAGCTATGCAAACATTTAAAGATTATGGAGAGACTACAACTCTCTTTTTATTCAACCAGATAATAGCAAGGTTCGACATCCCAAGGGTGATTGTCACTGACCATGGCAGTCACTTTCAGAACCAGATGATGACCGAGTTAACATCAAAGATTAGGTTATGGCAAGAACATTCATCACCCTACTACCCCCAAGAAAATGGTCAGGTGGAAGCTGTAAATAAATCTCTTAAGACCATCCTACAGCGAACGATCAACTCAGCCAAGTCAAATTGGCATTTGATGTTATACTCGACATTATGGTCTTACCAAACATCTATTAAGACTACAAGTAGTTTCTCACCTTTTCAACTCGTTTACAGGCTGGAAGCAGTCTTGCCTATCGAATGTCAGATCCCGTCCGTAAAGTTGGTAGTACAATTATTTCCAGACACTTCTCCACTTGAAGAGAGGTTATTATACCTGGAGCAGCTCAATGAGCAACGTCGTGATGTGGCCCTGCCCAACGAGGATCACAAACATAAATTCAAGTGTCAGCATGATAGGTCCGTTTGTCCTTGGATTTTCACTAAAGGCAACCTTGTCCTGGTCTACAACCAAGATAAGGACCCCCTGGGGGCAGGAAAATTCAAACCCATGTGGTTCGGACCTTTCATCATAAAGGAGGTTCTAAAAAAAGGTGCTTATCATAGGCAGGTCACCATGGGTAACTTTTTGTAATATATGTATAGTATTTGTACTATTACTTTCTTGTTTTTTTTAGTGTTATGGACGTGTCATTTTGATGTATCTTTTGTCACTGTGTCAAATGTCAAGTGAACCCGAGGTGTTCATTGGGTACGCAAACGGTGCTAGCCAGCACACTCGGAGGCTTGCCTCCTCATCTTGGGTAATTTTTACACCTAGAGGCCAGCTATTATCTTTCGGAGGTATATGCTTAGGTGACACCACAAACAATGTCGTTGAGTACAGTGCAGTTATTGAGTTGCTTCGTGACGCTCTGTCATTTGGTATCTCTCATCTCCGGGTATATCTCAATGCTCAGTTGGTTGTGTCTTAGTTAAATAGAGTCTACCGTGTTCATGATCTGACTTTACACCGATGATTCCTTAGGGTACATCTCTTAGAACAACGCTTTGATTATATTACATATTTTCAAGTTCCTAGGAGATTAAATCAAATTGCAGATACTCTAGCTAATCAAATTTTAGATTGGCATCTTGCACACATATGAAAAGACATACACATGAACATGTAAATACATTTTTTGCAAAAATGATCCAAAAGCTGCAAAAAGACATAAAAATCGATATATAACATCATAGTCACCAGAGTACATAGGTGGACGCAAGCGCCTCAAAAATATGACCAATAATGAGTCACGAGGCTTATGCCCTCAAAAAATATATACAAGTAGTGCTCTCGGAACATGAAAATTCTAACTAAGGTTAGGGCAGTGGGCCCTATTGTACTGATCTACAATGTTTTCCAAACGTTGAAACAATCGGACTCATGTCCGTGCTGCCCCCACTACATGAGGCTGCAAAGATGGTGGCAGGTCCTCAATCTCTACCATAGGGACCATGCGAGTGAGCGCAGTAAAGTTCCGCTCGACTCATCTCAACACCCTCTCAGCTTCCCCGGCTGGAAGATCTCCTGCTACTGCTGGTCCCCCTGCGGCGGAAGGTGCGGCCCCAAGCCAGGGACAACGCCTATTCCTTGCATAGTCGGCAGGTCACACTGGTCCCACATCTTCACACAACAAACACATATCCGTCAAATACTCTGGTATAAAAAAAAAATGATATATAACAAAAACAACATAAAAATTACATATGTTTAACAAAAAAAATGAATGATGTAAACTTACCCATCTCTCCTCGCTCCTCACCAGGAGGAACTAGTGTCTCAGGATCTCTCAAAAAATCAATCCCAGCATAAGGATAATCCTCGATGACTGGGATCTGTCGCGACAACCACGCGAAGAAATCATCGTCAAAGGACTCATTGGTCCTTCCACCACCCTGTCGCGATAGTAACACTTCCCATCTACACATAGCAGGAAGAGAGGCATGATGTCCTCGTACCACTACTCGAGGACTAAATCTCGGAACTCTCTCAAAGAACAAAGAGCATAGAACGGTCTTGAACCCGAAGTTCCTCTGCGTCCACAATCGAAAATTTGTTAACTGCCTCTTAATACACTCTAACAATGTTGTGCTCCAATCAAATATTTGTGCATTTAAGAACTGGACTGCACAGTTCATCTGTGCATGGGACGCCTGATGTAGAGCCACAAAACTAGTGATTTTCCCAATAAGCAACACTATCGCCTGTAGCGATAAGTCAGTAATATTTCTTATGGGCACCTATGAGCTCGAGCGGTCTGTACCAGCCTCATAATAAAGACCTATCAATTTCGCTATGTTATGTGGCCCAGAAGGAAAAGTCCAGAAGTTGACTGGTTCCCCTCTCCTGGAGAGGCCAGTCAAAAAATATATGTCCTTGGTCATGGGCACTAGTGACTACCCCTCTAACATGAATGCCTCTGCATCTGGATGCCAATAGTCAACCAAGGCATTCAGTAGCCTAGGTTGTGCCTGCATAAAAGGACATAAGAAGAACTTGAGTAACCCACATTGCATCAAGGCAACCACAGCATTGGGGTCTTCCCCGACCAACTCACTAACCTCCTCATGCTCTCTTTCTGTCCAGTGAACATACATGTTGTAAAACACCAAGGTTCAGGAGGGTTAACCCTTGTTATTTAAACATTTTTCATTCAATACGGGGGTCCACACGGGTTGTAATGCAGACAGTCGCGTGTACACGCGTTTAGGGTTTACTCTGCCTGAATGTACATGCGGCCTGTCCTAAGACAGGCCACATGGATCTAGGGCTGACCTTTTGAAGGTCGATGCCCCCCAAAAATATGGAACCTAAAGAAAAAGTAAATATTTAAATTGCAAGATAAGAGAGTTTGTACTTACTTGGTCCAGACATATGGTCGTTTCATCCACTGTAGCTCCCAGAATCACCACTTTATCAAAGGAGTTTTTTTGGCTCCAGAATCAATTTCCAAATCAACAATGGTGATAATGAGCTGTCAACTTCTATTTATAGACTTTTTGGCCTCTTTTTGGCACTTTTTTGGCCCCCCTTTGTCATTTTCTTTAAAACAAAAACCATTTAGAGTGATCTAGGAATTGCATTGGAGGGGTATGATTAGGTATCGGGACACTTTTTTGGAGTTTTGGGTAACTTTTGACGGTCCATGGAAAAATCTCAGATGATCAACTTGAGCATATAGGTTAGGTTTATACCCTGACTTTTGTATCTCGTTGTCTTTATCCCTTTGCCATAGGATCGATCCCATCAGGTTGCAACACAGAACCATCATTGATGCTTTAGAAGTGTCGCGAGTTGGTGGTAGATCTTATCAGAACATGGATGCCCTAGGTAGATCCTGGTTGCATTATGGTGTCCATGCTGTCACTAATAACTGTAGGCTCGGGAGTCCTTGTTGTTTTTCCTAATTACAAGTTTGAGCCTCATTTGCATGATTCCTTTTCACTCTTGACCTCACCCTCAGGAATCCCAAAAGATACAACGGGTCTTCTTTTAATCCCTTTTTAGACCCTCTAAACATGAAAATAATGTTGAGCGATCTTGTGGCCTTTCATGCTCGTTAAACTAAAATTTGAAGTCACGTCTGTCCGGCGGTAGTTTACCCCTTTTTCGGTCCAGACGGTCAACTGTACGAACAAAGGTATACTCTATGGAACTTCAGTTCTCTAGAAGTGTACTCTCAGGTATCGTTTTAACCCTTTTTCGGGCCTGGGGAACTAAATTTACGAAAAAGGAACCCCCACGGAGTCCATAGTTAGGCTCTTTTCAGAATCCCTAAAATTGAAAAGATCGTCGAGTGACCTTATTCTCTCACACTCGTTAAACTGGTCCAGAAGAACATTCCTGACGGAGTCCATAGTTAAGCTTTTTTCAGACTTCTTAAAAATGAAAAAATGGTCGAGTGATCTTGTCTTTATCACACTTGTTAAAATGGTTTTTAATAGAAGTATTGTCGGTGCTAGCTTACCCCTTTTTCGATCCGACTAGACTACCTTCGAAAAAGGTACCCCAATAGAGTCTCCTTTTACGTTTTTTCAGACTCTCTAAATATGAAAAACCACCGAGCTTGCCTTACCTGGGCTCATTAAACTTACATAGAAGGACGTTACCATTGTGTGTTTTGTTTACCATGTTTGCATAACTACATCTTTGGTCTAAATGCCAGCTCCATGTTGCTCTCAACTAAACCATCTGAAGCATACCTTATACACAAGCCTTGTAGCACTTTGCCTATGCATCTTAACACCTTTGGCCCCTGAAGGATTTTTCCCGAGAGTCATTGCTTTGAACATCAGTCTTGTCCTTGTGCCTTGAACTTGTATGTTTGTAACACTCGTTCCTCCATTGTAACGTAACATTCTTTTATTCTTTTTTCCAAAATCATTGAAAAAAACTAAAAACTAAAATAAAAATCAAATATACCCCAAAAAGAGGAAGGGAAAAGTATTTTCTTTATTGGCAGCACAATAAGTCACCCTTGGATAAAGCACATCTGTCTATTTGTTGATCAAACTATGGGATTTAATACAACGTTAGGAAGTTGTTCTCGCTACATAGAGTTGTGTCCTTCTCCATTTGGTTATTCTTCCAAACATATTGAGAGTTTGCGTTGCCTCTTGCCTCGTAAACTTATGATTAATGCCATGTTGCCTGAGTCTCATCATTTGTCGTGCTGTTGTCCAGGGGAATTTTTTACCAAGCCTGAGTCAGCCCCTCTGTAGTTTGTCTCTTTCCCTCATACCCGGCCATCCTGAACGTCCAATCAAGTCTTTTTTCGAAATTAATGAAGCCTTTAGTCTGATCATCAAGATTCTCTAGTCCATGACCAACGAGCCATCAAATACCTCTGGGTAGTGATGTCATACACTCATATTACACTCCTACCCGAGTTTTGAAGATTTTGAAGTTGTTGCTCGAGCTCTGAAGACCTCATCTTCAGCCATCAGGCCTTATCAACTTCTGAGAAGATGGATACTCTACATGTATATCTTTTCGATTTTGAGATGTATCTCCGATGTGTATTGTTTGCGGCTACACTTTATATAAGTTATATGACATGGATATACAGTTTATTTGATTGGCAGCCATGAGTGTATTCTATCCTGAGCATGGGTATGCCCGCCTCGGTGAGACAATTGTTATTTTGCAGACGGAACCTCTCGATTCTTGGTCCCTGGGCTCACTTGTTCGACACATCGGTGAAGATTGTTAATGTATTTTGGCCATCAGATGCTCTTCTAACCTCACACATTAGGGGGCATTTATTATAACCCAAATTTGCACCAGACATGCTTACCTGGCATCAGACCATCTCAGATTCCTTCTTTTCCAAAGCACTGCTGAACAACTCTTCTTAAAAGTCTCTTTTATAAAGGCCCACGTGCCCTACTCGACAGAACACACAGCTTTGGGTAAGTTAACTAAACCTTCCATCCATGCATGGCCGAGGGTTCATCCAAATACCTAGCTTCTTGTAGCCTATAAAAGAAGGGTTAGGGGTCCCATTTGGAGGAGGAGAATCATAGTAAAGAAACTATACCCATTTTCACATTCCCTTTGTCCCAACCCTTTAGCTATCCTTGTGCAAGAAGAGATACAGAGAAAAGAAGTTGGAGGACAGTTGAAGAGGAGCCCAAGACCAGGTTTGTGGAGCAGTGGCCAACGTCGACATTGTAAGTTGATTTATTAAAGTTGGTAATAAAGAAGTATTTTTCCCGTCCCGCCATATGAGGTGTTCATAGTTTATTGCATACATGTTTGAATCTCTAACCCGTTAATATTTAGATCAAATTCATGTAGAGTTTGTTGTGTATCTTGTGTGAATGCAGGTCAGTCGTAGAGGAGAGATGCAATCAAGGAGTAATCAAGTGTGAAGAAGGATCGATATCAAACGTCCAAAATAAGGTACGCTCACTTAACTACGTATTTGCTTAATAATAATGGGGATTAGGTCTGGGATGACGGTATAAAATAGGATTCTTTAGGTCTTTTTTGCATGAATAATTTAACCCTAGATGTTAGTCTGTAGAGGGATTTCCCACTCACAACATTGGTAAAACGGCTAGCTCAAATGAAGCACAAAATCAAGACAAGAAGTCTTAATGAGGGAGAGTGTTGCTACAACAAGGCTCTTTCATCAAACCCTAAAATAAAAACAGCTCTTTCACAGTGCTCGATCCAACGGTCACTGTTGCTCCTCCTCCTGAGATTTCTCTTTCTTCCCTAACTTAGAAGATTTCAGATGTTTCGAAGGTATCGACCTTCGATTTACCTCCTACAAACCCTGATGTATGGGTCTAAACTTTTTCTTTCCCTCCTGAGCTTATGAACTTGAAACAAGTTCGCCTCTTAGACCTCATTTGTGCTTCTAAAAAGTGCTTGTCTCTTTTGAGCTTGATCCCTAGGGAATTCAAAATTCCCACGTACTCCTTGTGTTAATCTTCTCACGTCGGATCGATGGTCCACAACCTTCCTCAATCTAACGATCTATATCACATTGCGACTTTGGGTTTCAGAAGTTTAATCATGCCAACGTGAAATTCTCCTGATGTGTGAACTCCGATCTCACCAATTTGCCGGTCAAGGAGGGTCCCGATAGATCCTTGGATCTACGGTCCAGGTCACATCGCTACTTCAGGTTTCAAAGGATCCGTCCCCTTCACGATGATTACCAACATTCATCGAACTTGCGAAGACTGAAGGAGTCGAGTCGTTAATGGCTATGCCCCTTCTTCAAATCTAACAGTCGGGACAAACCTTAGATTCTCCCAAACGAGTCTCGTCTATTCATTTTCCAAATGAAAGGATATTCCCTTTCGATACTTGAATCTCATTATTCTTCTTGAGCTTTGTTGGCTCTTAAAGGCTTAAGAGTTTTGCGCTCTTTCTCTTGAATGTAATGCTTGGAAGAATTCTTCCATGCACCCCTTACGTTCATTACTCAAGTCTAGAACTTAAGATAGTATCAATCTCTGCCCACCTTGTAGAGACTCGGTGCATACATGCACTACCTCTCCTGAGCTTAATAGACTTCATCCTCATAGTGATTGTGGGGTTCAACCTCTGCAATCAGGGAAGTACTCGCTCGACTCTAAGACGGTGATGAAATTCCCTAGGGAAAGTGATTTCGAGGAATTAAACTAGAGAATAAGGTAAATTCAAGAAGATGTAAAAGTTCTCAAGGAACAAACACATACTCTTAACTTAATCATTCAATACAAAAACGATTTATAGGCATATAAATACAAGAATTCATCCATTACTTCCAATTCAAAGAACAAGGCATAAAAACACTTATCAGAACCATAAGGCATGATGCGACTATTGAGAGGGGTGCTCGTTTCCACTCAACCATAGACTCGGTCACTCCCAATGGATTTATCACTGGCCACCCCCGATCTTAGGCCACGATGCTTTGATATTCAATCTCTTACTTCCAACTCAATGGAAGTCAGGGACAAAGGTTACTCTCCTTCTCCTCAATACAGGAATAGATAAGGATGAAGGTTACTCTCCTTCTCCTGGCTCAGTCTCTATTCTTTGTGATCAGAACTCACTTTCTACTTTCAATCCTTCCTCAAACCCAAGAGCTTCATCTCTCATCTCTGCACTCTTCGCAGGTCACCTCTGCCCACACCACACTTCCTTTCTTGACTTCCTCGGCAAGATTGTGTGTGGCTAGAATTCCCAGTCCGTGGTCAGGTCTGGAAACCTTACAGATGGGCAGTCTGCCCCATCCCCTCATTAACTCTTGAGGAGGTCTTCCCACCTACCAGCCTGACTATAATTCATTCCTGGTCAGAGGGTAGTTATGATCTTGAACAATTAAATCCAGCATGGTACTGGTTCGATGGAGGTTAACACAACCATTCCGGGTCCCCTCCACCATCCTTTCATTAAAAATCATGGTCTCTCTCTTAGCACACCCCCCTCACAACAGTCATGCCACACGTATCCATTTTCTATTAAAATAACATAATTTACATTCATCGACTTTTTATTCAAAGGTCCATCAAAATGAACATTCACACCTTTGAGTTTTCCATAGTTCCTAGCCAATATAGTTATATTTACAGACTGGGGGAAATAGAGTGTTACAACTAGCAATGTTGATTGTCATATAACATCCAACCCTTCAAGGACGAGGTATTATGTGATGTTTCCCCACTGGATGTCTGTGATGTTCTTTTGGGATAGCCATATATGTGGAAGCGCCATGCTATTTATGAGTCTCGACCCTCTAGTGTCATTGTTACTTTGGGGGATCATCTCTATAAGATACTAGAAGTAGTTTTGACTATTTTCCCACCAAAGAAGTGACTCAAGGTAATCTCTCATACTGCAAAATTCAGCCTCTTCACAATCTGTTCAAAAGGTGAACATAAGGACACTACAACCACTGCAACCTTGGCCCAAGACCTTTCTTTCCAACAGAAACAGATTGTAGAAGAGAAAGAAGATATTGTTTCTTCACCTACAATGGTACCTATGCACTTCCCATTCAAGCCAAGATACAACAGGTTGGTTGAACAAATTCAACCCCGCCAACAACAGGTTTGTGACAACCTTCAACAAGCTAAGCAATGCAACTTCTCCAGCAAGGAAAGCAACTCACCAAGGTTAAGATTCAACAAACCCTTTCCCCTCTCCCCTGGGAATTCAATGAAATGGAGACCATTGCTTCCTAAGGAGAGACGATTGATCTAGGTGGATATTGGTTTCCACCCACCTATTCCAACTGGCTCAAAACAATTTGTTGGCAATGTACTATTTTTAGCAGTTTTTTCGGGTCCTAAACTTTCAGGGCCATTTTAAAGGCCTAAATGGTGTTTTTTCATGATCGTGCACCTCAATTTAAGGTAATGGTTCTAATTAATTACACAAAATGAATCTCCTCTTCAATACCTTTCCAACGAGCTATCATGGGCCCCAAATAGAGATCGTATGCCAAAGTTATGCCCCCGAGAAGTTGATACACGAAACTACCCAAAACGGGGTCCACAAAATTGTTGGCTTTTCATCTTCCAGGATTAGGGTTTTGGATTTTCTTTATGTTAAAAATGTATTTGGAACCTTTTTGTAACAATCATCTTCTTTCAAGTGACCGTAGCCATCACATCTCTTCTCATAGATAAACTTCCACCATTTTAGCGAGTCTTTCACTCTGTATTTGTACATTTTTGTACATTTCGCTCATTAATAGAAATTGGGTATTATTGTATATTTGTGTTTATGGTTAGATCTATGATAAATATATGTTATATTAATTGATATCTGATATATATCTGTACATTTATTTATTATATCTCTGCTCTCATTTCATGCCAAAAATAATATGGATCAACCAAGTCTTGGATAAATCATTGGGGAATAAAGGAATAAGTTTTTTGCGGAATAATGATGATATTAATAATATTATTAAAAATAAATTTAAGGAGAAAATTTGGTGCAATAAATAATTAGAGGAAAAAATAAAATTAAGATACTATAAAGAGGTGGTTGGCCATAATCTTGAATATCAAAAGTTTCTCTCTATTTTGACTAGCGTCAAGAATAGAATCAATATTGTGTTGCACGCACGCAACAACCTCCCAATTTTCTTGTCTTAGTGTTTCTCCAAGACAAGAAATCGAGCCCCCCTCCAATTATTCCTACAAGGACCCTCACACACTCTCTCTTGTGTAAACAACTAATCCCAAGATTCCTCACACTTCCCCGCCTTATCATTTGCAGTTCCTTCTCTTATCGCTTCTACCCGTCAATTTACACTTCAACGAGATCCCTCTTCCCACATCTCTACATTGTGTACTAGCAAGCACATCCTTCTTTCATCGTCGCATTGGCGCGCCATTGATTCCTTTTTTGATACATAGGCCACCATCCCTCGAAATTGACTAATGTGTCAGTGCACTTCCGCTAAACCTCACTGCACACATTATTATCATCGACGAAGTGTATGTAATGAACTCTGACACAATAGTAGTTTCAACGTGATTATCTTCACCGCACGCATGTCTTTCACCAACTTACTTCCTTCCACTCATATCGATGCATTGCATATCATTGGTGTGCCCTCCCTTTTGCTTCATTACATTGCTTATAGATGAGGTTCACCTCTTCTTCCCCGATACGCCACCCATTGACAAGTCTCTCTCTTCTATCGCGAATGTGTCAGTGGAAGGATGCCACCCGTCTTCGTCATCGAGCACATCGATGACGATCTTCTCCCTCTTGCCAATGTTGATCAAGGCAGTGTATCCCACTTTCGTTTTGAGGCCTATCTCATCCCCGTCCCATCTTGAAGCCCTTCTTGTTGCATACATCAGTCAATCTCCTTACATTCTCAATGACTAAACTCTTTAAACCTAATTAGAATGACATTCAATGATCATCTACTGTGTCTGAACCACTTCATATTGCAGTCATAATTAAGTTTGTTGTGTCCCCAGTGGCGTTCTTCGCGCACATGGTACTAGCTTGCTTGCTTTGCATTTATTTATGTTTTGACTAAATATTTGTTGTGAAATTATCGTCTAGCATAATATCGGTTAACACAACACCTATTGGTCTTGCGCTAGGTCTAAAACACACTTTGGGAGAATGTTGGTCCTCTCAAATCCAAGACAATACTAAGCGCATTGGACGTCAAATGGTTGTTTTTGCGGATTTATAATTTTGTTCTACCAACACATCACTACAGTGTCAAAGGATGTCAAAATGAGTGCCTATACATTATATATGAAAAAGGAACTCGCGGAATCAATTTTGAGTGAATCAACAACAAATGCGGGACCCAAACTTTCATCAAAAAATACCTTTAAGCACGATTTTTCAGTGTCCGTCAAAGTGAATTTTTCTTCTCATAAACAAGCCAATCAGATGAGTCTCACTATTGCGATCCCAACACAACTCATGGAATCAAAATCTGACACCCGTAAGTGCCGGAACGAATGTCCTAAGGTTTCTCGTCCAAAATGGTCTCATTGGTCATTCCCCAGATTGAATGCTTGAATAGCACGATTAGTTAGCTCACCAGGAGCACCTCTCCACTACTTCACAACGCAAAATACAGTACCTCAATCCGACTTCGTGTGAACAAGTTATGAAGGCTTAAAATTTTCCTCCAACAACGTTAGCATGGGTCTACATTATTGGTTTCTCACCTTCGTAAAGTTACTTTGGGTAAAGATTAGTTTTACATTATGTAATCTCAAAGTTTAACATATATTGAATTTAAATAATTTTTTTATTTTATTTAAAATTCAAAATATTAATATTTGCAAAGGAAGTATGCAAAAGAGAGAAATACCATCGACAAAAAATTAATCAACAATAATGTTAGCATAGAGTTCTTCGTAGCCCATTGGAGGAGATGAAAAAAAAATTGTCAAAGCCATCATAACACTTGGAAGAAACCTCTTCGAAGTCAATAAGAGGCAATGATTGGAAATACTCTGATTCACTTGGAGACTTAATGGGAAGTGTGTTGATTCATCCAGGAACTTAATTGGAACTATGTCGAATTTCATTGGTGAAATTGACGGGAAGTACTCCAAATAAGGTCAGAAAACTTGAGAAGAAATGCTCTGAATCTATCAAAGGTCTTACAAGGAATGTCTCAGAAATCCCATAGAGATCTTGTGAAGTACTTCGTCGATTTTGCAAAGAATTTAGTCGATGACCATGAGGTGTCGATTATGCCAGCGAGGAAAATTTTTCTCATTCTTGTATTATTGCAACGAAGAATGAACATTCATTTTTTTTCTTTTGGCCAATCGTTTTGAACAAAAAACCACGCATTGGACTGCAAGATTTCGTTGCCTTCACTTACATGAGATCCACCTATAATTTAGGGCCTATTTGCATTAGGTGACTTTGTATCACAAAATTACCCTATGGAAGGAACAAAGTACTTTAAATTGATGGCACACTAGAACTTTTAAGATGTATGAGATTTGGGGATGAAGATTTTTGTTCGTTGGTTTAGGGTGGCACACACACAGAGCTGCAAAACGTCAAAATCGCAGGCTTCTATTTGACAGTGTTTAATTAAAAAAAAATGGAAGGGAGAGACTTTATGCTTGCCCTAACTTTTGACACATCTCCAAAAGAATGGCTTAAACCTACACGATTTGTTGCAAATGTTGCAAAAAAATCAAAATGCAACTGATGTCTTCCCCCAATCATCATTACAAAAGGAATAAAGACTGATCCAGGAGGATCCAGGAATGCTCACAAAGGTCTAGAAAGATCTGCAACATCCACAGAGGTCCAGAATGTTTTAGTAATGCTCAAAATTCGACTGTCTCAAAACGTCCTGAAAATGACATCATTGCAAAGAGCTCCTCGTCAACTTCCCAATGGTGTAAATGACAAGTCAAACATAGTTCATATGCAAAAGTTATAAGCGGTCAAAGTTCTAGTCAACTAGGTCAAAGGTCAAATTACATGTGAAAAAAGGGGTGACACATGTCACCATTGCAAGGGTGACACGTGGCACATAGTTATTGCCAGCTAACTGGGTAGATCTTACCTCCAAGTGGACAAATTGCAAGATGAAAAGTGGGCACAAGTGGTCCATCAACATATTGACAAGTGGCATGTATGAGCCAATGAGAGGTCGCCACATGGAGACCTCCCATTGGCCAATATTGGTTAGTGTGTGTAAAATTGTGGAGTTAGCAAGGGTCAAACCCACGACCTCCATAAACCTCCAAAGGTCTAATAAATCCCTCCATAAAAACGTGCTACCACAATGTCACTTGACATATATATAGTTGCAATTGTATTTAAATTTGCAATAAAGTTATAATGGGCGGCCAAAGGGACAAAGGCCGAAGCCCTTGACCCTTGGCCCTTGGCCTATAAGTATATCATGTAATTGTTCCACTAAACATGGAGCTATCCACGAAATACACGTAGGGGCTATACTATTCATAACATATAGTTTCAACTATATGCCAAACCGTTGTAACATAAAACGTTATATAGTTTGGTCGGTGGGGCTCGAACCCCCAACCTACTATATATATTACCAACGACTTAACCAACCCACCTAAAGCACGGGTTTGGTTATAAAACAGACAAAATTACATTTAATGTATGCCCAAAATTTCAAAGGTTGGTTAAGGGGCTCGCACCCTATTTAATGGCACATGGCCCGAGGTAAAACAAACTTAATTTTTGAAAAGTTTGGTCTCGTAACTCGTGCATGAGGGTATCAAAGTTATGAGGCTACATCGTAAAGCATGCCAAGGGTTACCTTGACAAATTTTCAAGAATTTATAAGCATTTTGCATTATTTTTCACCATGAATCCAATGGTACACTTTGTTTCTGTATTTGAACAACATGTAAAAGGGTCATTTTAAAACACAAGTATTTGAGCATTAATAAAAGGTCTCTATTGGAAGTGGACCCAGAGAGGTATCCCAAATTGGGTGAACTTTATTTTTCCAACTTGTCTCTGTGATTACATTATTGTTGTTCATTTCAAGTTCAATTATTTGTAAGTTAATTATCATAAAGTGGAATTGGCTAGATAAGTTTTTCACATGTAATTTTCAAAGTAGATGTTTATGTGTATTTTAAATTAACAACATCTAAGGATTTTTCAGATCAATTAGGTAAATTAGAGCAGGTTTGACAAGTATTTTGCAAGTGAATGTTTACAAGATCCAAACTCAAACTTGGTAAAGGAAAACTTGCAAGTTAAAATTCTGAAATTGGAAAGAGATTTCGATGACATAAGATGGCTTCTAAAAAAGGAGGAGAAGAAGATTAGCCCATGATTCATGAAGAGATCAGAGCTATGCTTCAATCACTAAAAGAAACAATAGATGAATTAGAACGAATAATTAAAAATCCTACAAGGAGAATCTTCAGTAAAAGGAGAAGGAGGAGGTGAAGGCGGTGGACCTTCAGAGCCCCCTTCCCCTTCCTCATCATCATCATCAATTTCTTCTAAAGAAAGTAAACATTCTCCTTGACAAAAGAAGTCCTCTAATAAGTCTAAGAATAATATGCCATTACTAAAATTGGATGTTAAGTTCAAGTTGCCGACCTATGATCGAGAATTGAATGTCAAGAAATTGGAAAATTGGATCAAGCAGATAGAGGTATATTGTAGGGTTCAAAAGATCATGGAAGAGGCTACAAAGATACACTTAGATGCTCTTCGACTAAGTGGCACTGCCTTAATATGGTGGGAGAGTAATATGCAAGTTGATCTTGTTCAAAAGGGTAAAGTAATCTCTTCCTAGGATAAGTTTACCTAGGCTATAAAGAAACAATTATATCCACTAACACATACACAGATGACAATGATCGAGTAGCAACATCTAAGATAGGGTAAAGGCCAAAATATTCAGACATATACACAAGAATTCAAAAAGAAGACATTATCACTAGGAATTCCATTGTATACTCACGAAACTCTTATGAAGTATATTAGAGGCATGCATTCATATATTCATCATATTATTCAAATGTTTAGACCTACTAACATTGATAAGGTGTTAGTACAAGATACACATCTAGAGGCTAGTAAGGGTAAGCATGTGAGCGAAGATAAGAAGCCATTCAAGTTTGAGAAGAAACCGAAAGGTAAATGGATGAGTAAGAAATCAACCACATTGAAGCAAGCCTAGGGAAGACCTACATGTTCCCATTGTAAGAAAAGGGGACATGAGGAATCACAGTGTTGGAATTTGCATCCAGAATTACAACCAAATAAATTCAAGGATAAAGGGAAATAGAAGATTTTTGTATCAACTCATTAGGATCTAGGGTCATATTTCGAAGATGAATCCAATATCATGTCCATAAGGAGCAAATATGTATCAACTATCAATTCAAATTCTTCAATTATTTCCACTAAAATGGAAAGTGATATTGATCAAAAGAAGAGAAGAGAGATTTTTCATGTCAGAGTTATAGTAAATCATACTAAGGTAGATACTTTATTTGACAATGGATCTCAAGTTAACCTAATATATGAAGCAATTGCTAAGAAGATGGGATTGAAGACAACACCTCACAAAAATCCATATCCATTAGGTTGGTTGTGTGAAAATGCTAAGTTGCATGTAACAAAGCAGTGTAAGATCATATTTGCAATTACATCTAAGTTCTTTGACAAGGCCGAGTTAGATGTTGTGCCTCTTGACATTTATGCCATTGTCTTGGGTAGTCCATATTTATTTGACATAAAGGTTGTGTTCTATCGAGAATAAATAAATATCACCTTCTCAAGGATGGAGTTGAATATATTGTCAGAGCTCATCACATCAAAACTAATGTTTCTTTAGTGAGAACAGGGGAAATGAAGAGACTTGTCAGGGCACGTAAATATTTTGTTCTCATGTTAGTGATATGCCATGGGAGAAATCTTTATGTAAGTAGATATGCCATGGGAGCAATCTTTATGTAAAGAGGTAAACCTATATGTTATCATTCTAAGACTTTCACTCAAGTTATGATTAATTATCCAACATATGATAAGGAATTGTATGCATTGGTACAAAGTGTAAAGAAATGGAAGCATTATTTAATGGGAAAGGAGACAATAATTCATACTGATCATCATCCATTATAGTATTTGCAATCACAAACCAAGTTACAACAGTCACAACACTTCAGGTGGATGGGTTTTCTACAATAATTTTGTTTGGTAATCAAGTATAAGAGGGCTATTCATAACAAGGTTCCAAATATGTTGTCAAGACTGATAATTAATACATCTACAATACTCAGATATAATACTTTAGCACATGAAAGCTATGTAGAGAAATATGATAGGGATGATGATTTTAAAGAAGTATATGATGCATTAACTCACGACAACCAACAGTCAGATTACTATATGCATGGCAGTTTGTTATATCATATTTGGAAACTATGTATACCAAGAGATGAAAGAGTGAATGTAATAAAAGAATCTCATACGTCTCTCATCTCTGGTCATTTCAGGGTTGGTAAGATAGTTGCATAATTACAAAGATATTATTATTGGCCTCATATGAACGCGACAATTTCCAAGTATATAAAAGTGTGTGTCATGTGTGCCACAAGTAAGCATAGCAACATAAAGTTAGGACTATATACACCACTTTGGTACCTTCACAGCTATGGGAAAGTATCTCCATGGACTTTGTAGGGGGTTTTTCGATGTAGACAAGTCATGATTAATATTTCATAGTGGACAGATTCAACAAAATGTGTCTTCTAATGACATGCAAGAAACATGTCATAGTTGAACAAACAACACATGTGTTCTTCGCTAATGTATGGGTTCATTTTGGAATTTCAACACATATTATATCAGATCGAGACTCTCACTTTTTGGGAAAGCTTTGGTCTCATTTATGGGAGCTAATGGACACTAAGTTGAAGAAGAGCACAACTTTTCATCCGTAGATAGATGGATAGATAGAGGTGGTGAATAGAACAATGGTACATCTAGTTCAAGGATACTGGAAAAGCATCCTAAATTATGGGATGAACAATTACCTTATATCTAGCATGCCTATAATCATGTTATACATTTGTCTACTCAAAAAAATCCTTTTGAAGTATGTTTGGGGTACTTGACTAAATCACCTATGGAATTTGTTTTTGGAGAAGCAGGTAAAGAAGATGGTCAGGATGATATAGATAAAGCTAAAAGGTTCATTCAAAAGATTCAACATGTACATCAAGAAGTACATGAACAATTGGAGAAGAGCCAAGAGAAGTATAAGGCAACGCACAATAAACACTGGGTGGATCATTAGTTTGAAGTCGCTGATCAAGTATGGTTACATATCAACAAAGATAGAATGAAAGGTGAAGGTATAAAACTAAGGCCAATCCGATATGGTCCGTTCAATATATTAGAGAAGATTGGTACTAATGTCTTTCGTTTAGATATACCAACCTACATGCAAATGTATTCAATAGTAAATGTTGAGAATTTAAGGCTTTATGAGCCTCCTATGATTATGGATGAAGATGAAAGCATTTAGGTTCCAAAAGTTGATGATTTTTCTTCAGAGTATTTGGACGAGCTATAGGAAGATGTCATTCTCAATAGAAGGATCATAACTTCACAACAAGGTGATGTGGAATATCTTCAAGATGGTCTTAAATGGGTAAAACCAAGTAAAGAAAAATAGATAGATATCAAAAGGGTGAGGGAACTCTACCCACACTTAGTTGCTGAGTAATCAAATTTTTTTGTGATCCAAAAGTATTCCAATGGGGAGGAATGATCCAAGAGGATCCATGAATGCTCACAGAGGTCTAGAAAGATTTGAAACATCCACAAAGATCCAGAATGGTTCAATAATGCTCAAAATTTAACCATCTCAAATCATCATGAAAACAAAATCATTGTGAAGAGCTCGTCGTCAGCTTTCCAATGGTGTAAACAGTAAGTCAAATAGAGTTTGTATGCAAAAGTTATAAGCGGTCAAAGTTCCAGTCCACTGAGTCAAAGGTCAAAGTACATGGGAAAAAAGGGGTGACACGTGTCACCACTGCAAGGCTAACATGTGGCACATAGTTATTTGTAGCTGACTAGGAAGATCGTACCTACATGTGGAAGAATTGAAGGATGACAAGTGGGCACAAGTGGTCTAATGACATATTGACAAGTGGCATGTACAAGCCAATGGGAGGTCACCACGTGGCGACCTCCCATTGGCCAATATAGGTTAGTGTTTGTAAAATTATGGAGTCGACGGGGGTTGAATCCATGACCTCCATAACCTCCAAAGGTCTAAAAAATCCCTCCATACCAACACGTTACCACAATGTCACTCAACATATATATAGTTGCAATTGTATTTAAATTCATAATAAAGTTGTAATGGGCAGCCAAAGGGTCGAGGGCCTAATCCATCGACCCTTGGCCTATATGTATATCATGTAACCATTCCACTAAACATGGAGCTATCCACGAGGGGGGGAAGGGGGGGATACTATTTATAAAATATAGTTTTGACTATATGCCAAACCGTTGTAACATAAAATGTTATATAGTTTGATCGGTGGGGCTTGAATCCCCGACCTACTATATATATTACCAATGACTTAACCAATCCACCTAAAGCGTGGGTTTGGTTATAAAACCCGCCAAATTACATTTAATGTATGTCCATAATTTCAGAGGTTGGTTAGGGGGCCCGTGCCCTATTTAATGGCACACGGCCCAAGGTAAAACATAATTAATTATTTCAAATTTTGGTCTCGTAAATCGTTTCTGAGGGTACCAAAGTTATGAGGCTACACCGTAAAGCATGCCAAGGGGTGCCTTGATGGATTTTTGAGAATTTTATATGCATTTTGCAAGATTTTTTGCTAGGAATCTAACAGTACACTTCATTTGTGCATTTGAGCAACATGTAAAAGGGTCATTGTAAAACACAAGTATTTGAGCATTAATAAAAGAAGGTCTCTATTGGAAGCAGACTCGGAGAGGTAGCCCAAATTGGGTGAACTCTGTTTTTCCAACTTGTGTATGTGATTACATTATTGTTTGTTTTTTCAAGTTCAATTATTTGCAAGTTAATTATCATTAAAGTGGAATTGGCTAGATAAGTTTTTCACATGTAATTTGCAAACATCGAAGCGATCATTTTATTTCGAAGATCAAGTCGATGTTTATGTGTATTTTAAATTAACAACATCTAAGGATTTTCCAGATCAAAGACAAAGGCTCAGAAATGAAATATCACTAGGGTAGGCAGAAAGCCAAGGGTTACATTGACCTACAATAAATACTGGAATTGTATCCAAGAGAAGGGATTTTTGGCTTTTCAAACCTTGTACACTTCTAAATTATTTTGGGAATACAATGTCAACTAAAATTGGAGATATTTCCTTAGAKTTTTCATGCACTATTGCYAAAACTGTTAATACGAAGAATCCGCCAGAGCCAACTTTTGACAGAGAGAAGGACTCAGATGTGTTGTTGTTTTGATGTGAACTATTTCAAGAAAAATGTTCRTTGTTCACATGGGTTGTAAGAGCATGTTTGTTTATGGACTATTCTAACGCAATATATGTTTCCTTTYATTTTTGTTACTCTTTCTTATATTACATGTCTTGAGCGAATGAGTTGTGAATGTATGCAGAAATGTGACTTAGAMTTTTCTGGTTATAGACTTGTATGCATGTGTTTCTAACTGTGCTCCTTCATGACAACTATYTGATTGGGGTTTATGCATAGTTTAGTTTCATTACAACTCATTTTGTTATTATGGTTCTCTATTAKCTAGGATAGGATAGATTACAAATAGATTAGACCTGCATTTACATATTCTTCATCTACATATTCCATTTGTGTAATCATCCATCACTCACCTTCATCAGTGGACCAGGCTGGAACCGATAAAACCAAACCAACAATGGTTGTCGGGCCAGAATTAGGATGGGTTTCTTATTCCAAATGGTGAGAGGTCTAATTGGGACTTCTTACTGGGGATAACCCCTTACTATTGTTGGGAAAATTTAGACACGTCAACATAATTGGTGCTAGAAGGAGGGTCGGATGACAAGCTTGCCCATGTGGAGTCATTTCATTAACTTTTAACCAGCCCATGGATCCTCTCCATACCTTTGTATATGATGACCCTTTGAGTCTTTTGAGACCCATCGAGGCCATCTCAATCAAGACAATCAATCTCTTGTCAAACCCCAAATTGGATGATGAAGGGCATGTATCTGCATTCAAGCATCTCAAATGATTTGACATTGCTCGACGAAATCTTAGGATTGTTTAGGGCAATGAAATGTTTCGACTCTTCATCCTTGCATTCGAAGGGTGAATTAAATCATGGTTTAGTAAATTGCCACCAAAATCGATTCATAGATAGAAACAACCTATGGAAATGTTTATCACAGCTCATGAAGATTATGTATATGACAAACTCTTGGACAAACTTAAAGAAATCTGTAGGATAAAAAATGAATTTGTGGATAATTTCTTCCTAAGAGTTATGCAGATTTTTCATAGATTTCCTAAAAATGACAAAACCCTCAAACCAACTAATCTCGAATTGTTTTTTCTATCTTGTCTCTAATCTTGAAAGGTGCAACCTGGATGATCAAACCATATCTAATTCACAAAATTCAGGTTTGACCACGAAAGATAAGGGGTACACAATCTTTGACTAGTACTTTGACGCAACTGTGGGGGAATCCTTATCAACAATCTTAGACCATGTAGCCCTAGAGTGTGAACCATGTAATGTTCCCCCTTCATAAGATCATGAACATATTCTGGTCTGCAACGAATCTCCTATTGAAGAAGTTCCATCATTTTCAAAATCTAAATATTTGCATTCACTTTATATAAAAAAATTTGATGATGATCACTCACATGAACACCCACTTGTTTATCATGAATTACACTCTTCACATTGCCTTTTTAATGATGAAATATTGAATGATAAACCATACCAAGAAGAGTGCTCAACCTTGATTGATCAATCATTCATTCCTAATGGAAGTCCATCTATGACACTTAATCCTTCACAATCTTAATTTCCCAAACATACTGAATCACAATTTGATTTTGATAATCCTATTTTCCATAACTACTTTCCTGTTTCAGAATTGAATGTGGACACTAACCTATCATTCATGAATCCTACACAATTTGAAATTTCAAACATTGACACACATATGTTAACAACATAAAATACAAAGTGTGCAAAGCATAATGATGTCCTAGATCCTCATGAAGAAATCAAAGTAAATGAAGAACCCATCACCATGCACAGCATAAGAAACATTGAGCCAAACCAAGAAATATCATCATCTCAATCTACTCTAGAATTACTTATCAATCCTCAGGAGCAGATGTGTCACTCATCCTTGGATTCAGTTTTAATCCTCCAACACTCTTCACATGATTTCATTGATGTCATATGAGAATATTTGGAGTCATCTTTTTCTCAATGTTTCCCTCAAACAATCTGCCATCATCTCTCCTCTTAGCATGCATGGTATGTGAAATATGGACCCAGGGAAGTTTGCATTGATAATGAAGTACTCCAATTCCAACCAATAATTAAGTCAGATGCTCATTGTCTTACTTCGACCCCTGGGTTGAACGATGCCACCCATTTTGAGACTCTCATACAAAAAACATTGCACAAAAATTTCATTTGTGAGTCTCACCAGGTATGTCACTCACTTTTTAACTTCGTCTAACAATCATATGATGATCATTGTAGGTTCTATGATAGAATTGAGTCATGATTGGAGGAATCTCACATAGCTGCATGTACAGTGAATCATAATGCTACTAAATTTAACTTGTCGAGTGGAGATTGTCTTGAATCAATTCTTCCTATATTTCATCCCACACTGCTTCATCCCCCACAAACGACCTTCAACCAATATGCAATCACAGGGTTGGAGTTACTTAACTGGCTCCACTGGCACTACACTTACACCTAGCCTTCTTTCAGCCAGTGTAGGGTAGGTCAGAAATAGGACTAGCATAGTTTTTTTTACTTACTTTATGCTTTCATAATTTAGATGTTTGCTTCCTTTCTCAGTTGCATAGCATAGATTTCAATTTGTTTTGATTGCTTCAATGAAGACTACCATATACTGATTAGTCTAGTTTGCAATTCATGATGGTTACTTTAGTTTAAATTGCCTTTCAACAAATCTTTCTTATTTTCATTTGATGTTTTTTTTTTCTATGACGAAAAGCTTAGCTTAATGTTTTTTTTTCCTCCATAATCACGAGGAAACCATGTGCATGAATTCTTTGAGAAGTTCAATTGTGAAATTCACTTGTTTCAACAGCATTTACTCTGACATTGTCAAGAGTTAGATAATAGGTTATCCTAAGATGATGGAAGAGTACCTTTGAGGAATACTTGGCAAGTAGAACAAGACATAAGCCAAGCTAAGGGAATTGCATCGACTGTTCATAGCCTTACTCAGGATGGTGTTTATTGAGCATAATTCATTGAAGCACTTGTTTCTCTATGATAGAGGGTATGCCTGGGACTTTATGATACATTTATCATTTTCCCAATCTTAAAGTTTTTTTTCAATCATAGGGTAAAATAATAAGTGTACTTTGCATCTAGTATATGCCTCAAGGAACATAGTATCAAGTTTCAACCTTCCTATGATCTACCTCAAGTGAGATATAATCTCAGGGATACTGATCAACCAAATGGCTCTCAAGCACACTTCGTTACGGAAAAACCAATCATTGTTACAACTACAGTCGTTTTCTGCCCAAAAGGTGAGATTCCATCAGATAAACCCACACTCGAACTCAAGTCTACTATGTTTCCTAGCAACTTGAATAGGTAACACTCATGATTTGATCTCAAACATACATACATATCTTTATCATTGTTTTCAAATTATTGTGGTAAGTATTTTCAGAAAGGTTTCCCAGATTTTGGTGAAGGAAAGATATATCCACTTGAAAGGAAAGATAAGTTTTGAGAAAGACACGCGTCTTCAAAGGATTTGAATTGATCATGCACATCTAACATCAGTTCTAGAGCTAGGAGAAGTGGGCAGGAAGTGAAGATCTTGTAAGACCAAAGTAAATAAATTTGATGGACAACGAAGTGGAGTCATGGCCAACCCTTGGCCACTGAAACATAAGGTTGCACAATGGAATTGGAAGTCTTCATAAAATCATGATGAGAGTTGTAACTCTCAGCCAACACCAGCACTGAAACCCATTTGGATGAAGTAATACATGTATAAGCTTTCACATGGATTAGTTGTATCAAGAGGCTGCAAACTTTTGGTTGGTTGGAATGCATGAATATCCTTGAAGCTATTGGAAACAACCAATCTAAGATTTCCTTATCATTCCACTTTCTTTCCTAATTGCATATTGTTGATCGTCATTCATCTAAAAGGATTAATTTTCAGTTGAAACAAGGAATTGGACCGAGTTCATCTCTAATCATGAATACATAATCTCTTCTCTTCCCTTATTTATCATTTTTCCCTCAAAAGAATTTCATCTCTTAAATTTTGTTGGTCTTATGATCTCCGATTATATTTGATGACATACAAACCTCTCACCTCCGTTTGTCTTTTCACAGGAAACACTTTCACATTGGAAGCAATCACAAATCAGCTTGCATCTCTTTCTTAGCTCATAAGTAGAATTAGGGGTCTCTGTTTGAACACGAATCAGAACTATCTGGGGATGTTGTGACAATAGTCAGATCACGACTAAGAATAGTGGTTAATTAACGATCATCCTTGAATCTTGGTTGGTGAGAGAATCCTATGTAATGAAGGAACCATCCACACACTAAGTAGATGCTCACGTGAAAGGTGAAGTGTCAAAGTCTAAAGACTAGAAACCTAAAGGGATATCTCTATGTAGCCAGGTGCAACAAATGTACAAATAAATCTTAAAAGATTTCAATCATTCCCTATCAGGCTAAAAGGCCACCTTTTCCCCATCCACTGAATGTTAAGCATACATTAAATAAGCCTCAAAGGAATGGAAAGGAAAGTTTGACCAGACTAGGGGACATGCATATATCTGCACTAGGGCTGTGGACACTCACTGGTAGGGGAGAAAGGTCTGTGACGTTGTGGTAACTCCATCGGGGCTATTATGGACACTCACAGAAAGTGGAGAAACACCTACGAGATACATATATATGCACCTAGTGAAAAATATTTATTTATTCCAAACCTATATACCAACGCCAAGATGAAGATACCAACCCGGATCGTCGATGTAGCTTAAGGAAACAAGTTTCATCATTATTCGTCCTTTATTTACAACAGACAAGCTCCACCACGATGGAATCTTTCAGGTAATTGTTGCATATTATTTCCAGAATTTTTGAACTAAAGAGTAAGTTTATGACCCCCTACATTTTCTACTTATCAACTAGGAAAGACTAGCAAAGATTCTAGCTTCGCCCAGTGTATCACTGTTTGTTGCACACGCACAACAACCTCCTAATTTTCTTATATTAGCATCTCTCCAAGACAAGAAATTGGGCCCACCTCCAATTCTTCATACTAGGACCCTCTCTCTCTCTCTCTCTCTCTCTCTCTCGTTTAAATGACTAATCCCAATTTTTCTTCACACTTCCTCGCCTTATCATTTGAATTCCTTCTCTTCTCGCTTCTACCCGTCAATTGGCACTTGAACGAGCTCCCTCTTCCTGCGCTAATACATTGCATACTAGCGAGCACAACCTTCTTTCACCATCACATTGGTGCGCCATTGATTCATTTGTCGATACATAGGCCACCATCTTCGAACTTGACTAATGCTCCATCACGCTTCTGCTAAACCTCACTGCACACATCATTATCATCAGCGAAGTGTGCGTGATCAACTCTGACACATCAGTATTGTCCACATGATTATATTTTCCACACACACACCTTTCACTGGCTGACTTCCTTCCACTCGCATTGATGCATCGCATATCGGCGATGCTCCCTCTCTTTCGCTTCATTACATTGCTTATCGAAGAGGTTCACCTCTTCTTCCTCGATGTGCTACCCATTGACAAGTCTCTCTCTCTTGTCGCAAATGCATCAGCGAAATTATTTTTCCCCGCGTTGTCATCGAGCGCATCAATGAAAATCTTCTCCCTCTCACCAATGTTGATTAGGTCAGCATAACCCACTTTCGTCTTGAGGCCTATCTCATCCCCCTCCAAGCTCGTATCCCTTCTTGCTACGCTCATCAATCAATCTCCTTACATTCTCAATGTCTAACCCACCTAATATGCCTAACCCACTTCAGATTGCAATCATAATTAAGTTTGTTATGTCCCCTATGGCTTTCTTCGCGCACATTGTACTAGCTTGATTGCTTTGCGTTTCTTGATGTTTTCACTAAATATTCATTGTGAAAGCATTTTCTAGCATTAGATCAGTTAAACACAACACTTATTGCTCTTGTGTTGGGTCTAAAATGCACTTTGGGAGAAATTTGGTCCTTTCGGCTCCTAGACAGTACTAAGCACACTTGACGTTAGTTAGTTGTTTAAGAGGATTTATAATTTTGTGCTACCGATACATCACTAAAATATCAAAGGATGAATTGAGTCCCTATACATCATAGATGACATAGGAACTCGGGGAATCAATTTTGAATGAATTAACATCGAATGTGGGACTTGAACTTTCATTAAAAAATGCCTTTGAGCACGATTTTTCGGTGTCTGTCAAAGTGAATTTTTATTCTCGGAAACAAGCCAATCAGATGATTCTCGCTATTGCGATCCCAACGCAACTCACATAATTGAAATCTAACACCCAAAAGTGCCAGAATGAATCGCCTAAGGTTTCTCTTCCAAACTGGCCTCATCGGTCGTTACACACATGGAATGCTTGAATCACATGGTTAGTTAGCACGCCCTCTCCACTTACTTCATAGTGAAAAATATGGTACCTCAATCCGACTTCGTGTTAACAAGTTATGAAGGCCTACATTATTGGTTTTTT
>JZKD02S1401853.1:187737-197871 GCA_000966675.3 Picea glauca
GAAGACAGGATTTTTAGACACACTGATGGCACTAGTGTTATCACAATGAATTGGGATCGGTGCAGTGTATTTTACCTCTAAGTCTGCAAGTGTCTGAATCATCCATAATACCTGATTGCAATAGGTAGCAACAGCAATATACTCCGCCTCTGTGGTTGATAAATAAATGGAACCTTTCTTTTTACTAAGCCATGCTACTAATGAGTCACGCAGGAAAAATGCTCCTCCACTGGTGCTTTTTCTCTCATCAACACAGTTTGCCCAATCTGCATCTGAATAAGCAGTTAACTGAAAATTCTGATTTCTGGGATACCATAGACCATAAGTCATTGTTTCTTTCAAATACCTGAATATTCTTTTGACAGCTAGTAAGTGACTTTGTTTAGGTGCAGAATGATATCTTCCAACCATTCCTATAACATGCATTATGTCTGGGCGAGATGTTGTGATGTACAACAGGCTACCTATCATTGACCTATATGAACGCTGATCAACATTAGGTGAGTCATCATCCTTGCTTAATTTGCAGCCAGTAACCATAGGTGTGCCCAAAGGTTTAGAATCTTCCATTTGAAACCTTTTCAACATTTCTCTTAGATATTTTTCTTGAGAAATGAACATCCCTTAAGACCTCTGAGTAATTTGCAGACCAAGAAAAAATGACAGTTCTCCTATCATGGACATTTCAAACTCAGATTTCATGGCAGAAGCAAACCATTGTACCAATGGATCCTTATCACATCCAAAGGATATGTCATCCACATAGACCAATACAATGAGAAAATTATTATCCTCTGTTTTAATATATAGATTGTTGTCAGTTGTTCCTCTCTTGAACCCTTTGTCTTTAAGATACGTATCCAGTCTGTGATACCAGGCTTGAGGGGCTTGTTTTAACCCATATAAATCTTTCTTTAGCTTGCATACTAAGTCAGGGTTATCAGTCAGTTTGAAACCCTCTGGTTGTTCCATATAGACTTCTTCACTTAAATCTCCATTTAGAAAAGCTGACTTGACATCCATTTGATAGACTTTAAACCTTTTATGACAAGCATAGGCAAGAAACATTATAATAGCTTCTAATCTTGCTATGGGCACAAATGTTTCATCATAATCCAGTCCTTCTATTTGAGCATATCCTTTACAGACTAACCTTGCTTTGTTCCTGACAACTTGTCCTTGCTCATTCAACTTATTCTTAAAGATCCATCTGGAGCCAATGACGTTTTTACCTTTAGGTCTATGAACCATCTCCCACGTATTGTTTTTCTCAATATGATCAAGTTCATCATTTATTGCTTTAACACATTGATCATCTTTGCTGGCTTCATTGAAATTCTTGGGTTCCAGTATGGATATGAAAGCTCTATGAGATTGTTTAGTGGTTTTGATTAGCTTTCTCCTGGTTTGTACACCTTTGTCTTTTTCTTTGAGAAAGGCAACCCAAGTAAGTCTGGAGTAATCATCGATAATTAGCATGAAGTAGTTTTATTTCACTGTGCCTTCCTATCTTGATGGTCCACATAAATCCATATGAACTAGTTGGAGTGGTTTTTCTGTTGAAGTAAAACTCTTGGACTTAAACTGTGTCCTGTTTTGCTTCCCTACTTGACAGGGTTTACACATTGAATCTTGGGGCTTTGATATCCTGGGAAGATCTTTTGCTGCCTCAAGTTTTTTGAGTTTGATTAAGTGGTCAAAGTTTAGATGTCCAAGTCTCCTATGCCATAACCAACTTTCATCATGTCTGCCTAGATGACATTCTTCTCTATTTTCTTTCAGCACATATACATTATTTTTTGTCCTTATGCCTTTGGCCACCACTTGTCCTGAGGTTATAAATTTTATCTTGCATTCCTTGTACGTGAACACAAATTCACATCCTCTGTCACACATTTGACTTACACTGAGAAGATTATGTTTCATCCCATCTACAAGTAGAACATCTTGGGCTTTTCCTTTTCCATTACTTAAGCTCACCATCCCTTTTCCCTTTATTTTCCCTGGAGCATCATTTCCAAAGGTTACGTTTTCTGATTTTCTTTCACTTAGAGATAGAAACTTGCCTTTGTCTCCCATCATGTGTTTGGAGCATCCATTGTCTATATACCAAGGGTTTGTTTTTCTTTGAGCGGACAACACTAATCCACACTTGTCACTTTCCTTCTTCTTCCAAAACTTGACATTTTCAGCAGGGGATTTCGAATCTGGTTCATATTCTCTTAAACGACAGTCAATATATTTGTGTCCATAGTTATGACAGATGTAGCATTCAATCTCATTGTTCAACAGGTCAAACTTATTGGTGCAGCGTTGTCTACTCATTGATTGTTGATTATTTCTTGACCTCTTTAGTTGCATGTCCCTGGACTTAATTTGGCAATTGGCAATCNGTGAAGGTTTGTTACTTGGCTGCATCATTCTTTGTTGTGGCAAGTATTTATTCCTTTGAAATCTTAATTTCTCATGTCTAAGTCTTAAGGAACAATTTACAACTTTGTGACCAAAGTTAAAACAGTAGAAACAATAGCCATAGAAAAAATCTTTGTACCTGGAAAATGGTTGTCTTCTTTGAGAAAATCGATTTCTTCCTTGCTGATGACGTCTTTCAGTAGAGAGCGCATTGTTTCTTCGTTCTACAGATTCAATCCTGGCACCTTTTTCTTTACTCGTCCTAGGCGGCTGATTGTCTTCCTTTGTTTCTGCAGGTTTGTTATTCTCATTGGTTGTACTTTTGACAAACTTGTTGGGTTCTTCATTTCTTGGCTTGCCACTGCTTGATCCCTCTTCAAAACCCAAACCAGTTTTCAGCTTTCGATTCCTTTGCTGATTCAGAATGGTGGCTAATCCTTATGAGGCTTTGATACTTGACAAATTCTGATTATACAAGGCTTGAAACTTCTCCATTTATTTCCTCGTTTTCACTACTTCTTGTTCTAATGCTTCACATCTTGTCTTCTTTTTTGATAGTTGTTGTTTCAAAATATCTTCGATTTTCTTTGCCTCTTCCAATTCTACTTTTAGTAGGACAAGGTCTTCATCAGCTTCTTTACTGTCTTTCTCGAATTGTATCAACAATTGTCTTTGCTTTCTGTTCTTGATTCTTAGTCTGTCATTCTCTTCACCGCCAGAGTTAATGGATCCATGAGAGGCTGTTAGACCATGTCGCAAGTCCCGAAGGAGGTGTTGAACACCAATTCAACAATCTCCCCCTCAGCACCAACTGAGGGCTCTCAGCACCAACTGAGATACTCGACACCAATCAAGTGGACTCGAACCCATAAACTTTCGCTCTGATACCAGCTTAGAGGCAGTACGGTTGCTGTTAGACCAAAACCCACGGGTAAATGGTAAACTCATCACCGCCAGAGTTAATGGATCCACGGGAGGCTGTTAGACCATGTCGCGAGTCTCGAAGGAGGTGTTGAACACCAATTCAACAACAATAGACTGGAAGTGAAGACTCCAAGTTTGATTGTTGTAATTGTCATTCCTCTAACCTATATTTCTAAAGTTTGCTACATTACAAGTAGGTGTTGTAGTTGTGACAACAAACCTTAAATTGTTTTGATTCTAGAGATGTACTCATTATTCTCCTTTAGGAGATATTCTTGTTTTGGTTCCTCTTGTTTTCTTGTTCTAGACAGGTTAACAACAAAGGAAGATGGTTATCCTTCAGAGGGAGTCACTTGACTTAGAGGGAGTCAAAACTATTTGAGAAAGAGGAAGAATAGAACCATCATTGAGGAAACCAATGCAATAATGCATGATCATAATCTTTCTAAGCTTCTATGGGCAGAAGTATGCATGATACAGTATATGTTTAGAACAAGAGCCTTCACTAGACTTTGAAAAACATAACTCCCGAAGAAGCCTTCACCGGAGTGAAGCCTGAGATTGAACACTTCAGTATATTTGGGTGCCCAGTGTATTTTCATGTACCCAAAGAGAAGAATTCCAAGCTAGACCCTTCAGAAAGAAAGGATACGTTTATGGGATAACAATTAATCTTCGAAGACATTCCAAATCGACATCCCTGGTCAGAGATAGATTGAGACAAGCAGAGATGTTGTCCTTGAAGAAGATATAGCCTTTCAAAGATCCAGAGAATCTCAGATGGAGATTGACAGTGAGACAATAGCTTATCCCCCTTCAACAGTTCAAAGGGAGACATACATTATTCCAGCTGATCCAGTTGCTCCAGTTGATATGTTCAGAGATATTGTAGTAGAGCATAAAAGGCCTATCTAGGCTCACCCTATAGGGGGGAGATAAACATACAAACCTCTCAAGACACATCCCAAGAAAGAAAAAGAGATTTTCGAGCTATCCTTCAGTCATGAGCCACTTCATTGATTCTAAGGCTCCTTGTCTTGGAGAAGCAACATGAGAACATATATGGAAATATGCCATAACATAAGAACACTACTGTATCTTAAAAGATGATGTATAAGATATTGTTCAGAGATCAGAAGGGAAATTTTTGGTAACTTCCAAGTGGATCTATAAGATCAAGTATGCAACAGATGGAAGTGTCGAGAAATACAAAGAGAGATCTATAGCCAGAGGATTCTCACAAACAAAGGGAGTTGTCTATGATAAGACACTTGATCCAATAAGCCCGATACAGTTCCATCTGCACTACCACCCATGAGCTGGAAACTATATCAGATGGATAGATTCTTGATGAGTTTGGGTTTCAGAGAGAGTGTTGTTGATCCAAACCTATATTATTACAGTGTTGGTGACGAGAGCTTGATTTTGATCACTTATTCAAAAAGCCTTGTTGTTGGATACAAGTAAGCTTTGACTTTTGATTTTGAGATGAAGCATCTAAGTATGGTGCACTACTTCTTGGGACAAGTATGACAGAGGACCAATGAGATTTTTCCTGAGTCAATGAAAATATACAGTGGGAATATTAAAGAAGTTCAGTATGACATATTGCAAATCCACGGTGATGGATTTGAAGAAAAAGATTGATGATGATTCAGAAGAGACTGATCCACAACTGATTGGATCATTGATGTATCTGGTTAACGCCAGACTTGATTCATGTTATGCAGTGAATGTACTTAGTCATTCCATGAGTTAACTGAGACAGACTCACTAGACAATAGAAAAACATGTATTGAGATATATACGAGGCACAGTTTGATATGGCCTGAGATATGCCTCCAGTGTGAACTTGAGTTTGTAGGATATGCTGATACAGATTGAGCAAAGAGTACAGTGGACCGGAAGAGAACATCTGGTTTTTGTTTTATCATGAAGGTTTTCATGGTTTCCTAGTGCAGTAGGAAACAAAGCTCTGTGACCTTGAATACCACAGAAGCAAAGTATATATCATTGAGTGTTCGAAGCAGTGCGGCTTCATAAACTTTTGACATATTTACTTGATCATGAGATGGATTCTATGATTATAACCAAAGTTGTGTGAAGCTCTTTGAGAAACTTGTGTTTCATGATAGATCAAAACACGTTGAGATAAAATATAATTTTCAAAGACATGATGCAGAGGAAAGAAGTACATGTGTTGTACCTTCCTACACATGAACAGATTGCAAACACCTTCACCAAACTGGCTTGGTGAAGAATACCTCTCTAAGTGAGAGGGAGTGTTGATGACTACAATGAAGAAAAAGTTCGAAGTACTTCTGTGTGAGACTTGGCCTGATGAAGAATTCCTCCCTAGCTGAGAGGGAGTGTTGATGATTAGAGTTGCGTGAGACATTCTCCAGAATACAGACTTATTGATTTGACCTAAGAGAGAGCCCCTGAGATGGGTGTGTGGTTACTATCTAAGACATAACTGGAACATAGTGATGGCCTCCTCCTTACAGAGAGTTGAGAAGAGATCCAAATGATTCTCCTGTGTAACGCAGTGAGAAAGGAGATCTATTGAGTTGGACGTGCCTGTGGTTGAGCACAAGGTGAATGTGTGAATTCCCATAGAGTTGGGTGCATCGTCATGAGACAGAGATGAATATGATGTATTATCCTCCTCTGAGCAAAGAGTTGAGATGATGAACTCCATATGACTCTCCTGTGTAATGCAGTGGGAAAGAAGATCTATTCAGTGGACGTGCCCGTGGATGAGCACAAGTGAACATGATCCTAGTGGCTGAGCACTAGTGAGTGTGGTTCTCCTATGAGACGCAGTGAGATAGAGATATGGACATCCCTATGGATGTGCCCCTAGTTGCTGAGCACTAGTGGGTGTATGAAATCCCTTGCTATATTGTTCAAGAGTCAAACCTGCCTGTAACCCTAATTGTAATGTAAAGGGTATAGGTCGGCCCCACCTTAATGTAATTGATAATTAATGTAAAAGATATTTAATATGGTTATTATTAATTATATTGTGAGTTAGAGAGGTCGGCCCTGTTGTGACAATAAACACTTTTGTTGGCAGGTCAAGTCTAATATAAGTAAAGGTAGATTCCCCATTGAGGAATCATATCTTTTGTGTGAGTTTGGAAATTTCCGCAAGTACATATTCTCGGGAAAAGTGTGCACCTCTCTTTGGCGCTAGTCTTCTAGGGTTTGAAAGAACCCTCTTGTGTGATAGGTTTGCTTGGTGGTGAAGGTCTTTCTCTTGAAGAATATAGCAAAGGATTTGGCTGGGTTTTCTTCCCTTGTTGAGAAGGGTTTCCCAGGATACTTTTGTTCTTGTGTATGGTGTTTCTTCTTGTGATGTTGGTTGCTACAACATAATTGTTTATGGCTTAAGTTAAATGATAAAAATGAATGAACTTCATGCTTAAACCTTTCTCATTGAAAAATCAACAAAGTTCCCATCAACTCCTCCAAAACCTAAAAAATTACCTTTTGTAAATCGACCATAACTTTTGACACGAGTGTCTATTTCGTGCATTCTTTATACCGTTGGAAAGTTATTTCCGAGATATACAACTTCCTTGTTAGACATTTTAATAAATTTCTAAGAAATGGTATTATTTTTTCAGGATCAATATTTGACACCTTGTTAACAACCCTAGGAGAACACAACACCTCAACTACGAGCAGAGGAACCACAAAGCGTACTCAGGGAATTTTGCATGAAAATTCAATTAGTTAATGATTCAAATTTATGAGTTTGGATGCTTGTTTATAATATTTTTCCTCTAATATCACTCATTTTCGCATGTTGAACGTTGTTAGGTATCGATGTCGAGAGGAAGACACAGTCTTGTAATGCGATCTACAACCAAAGAAAATAGAACAGTAAAACAATATCAAATTTTCTAGCAATAGAAAGTAGTGAGGGGAACCAAGCTCAAATGATCGAAGAATGAGTATGAACCCTACGACAACCGATGCCCCTAATGCACAAGCCAATCATTACGGTGTACAAGGTGCACCATGACCAAAATCCATGACGGCCCACGAGTGCTAAAGGAAAAATTTGAAATGCAACTGATGTCTTATCCCTCTCATCGTTACAAAAGGAATAAAGGAAAAGGTTGGGAAATGAAAGGTCACTAGGGTAGGCAAAAGGCCAAGGGTCACATTGACCTACAATAAATACCATAATTGTATCGAAGAGAAGGGATTTTTGGCTCTTCAAACATTGTAAACTTCTGAACTATTTTGGGAATATAGTGTTAACTAAAATTGGAGAGATTTCCTTAGAGTTTTCATGTACTATTGCTAAAACTAATAATACAGAGAATCCCCGAGGGCCAACTTTTGATAGAGAGAAGGAATCACATGTGTTGTTGTTTTGTTGTGAACTATTTCAAGCAAAATGTTTGTTGTTCACATGGGTTGTAAGAGCATGTTTGTTTATGGACTATTCTGATGCAATATATGTTTCCTTTCAGTTTTGTTACTCTTTCTTATATTACATGTACTGAGCGAATGAGTTGTGAATGTATGCAGAAATGTGACTTAGAATTTTTTGGTTATAGATTTGTATGCATGTGTTTCTAATTGTGCTCCTTCATGACAACTATCTGATTGGGGTTTATGCATAGCTTAGTTTCATTACAACTCATTATGTTACTATAGTTTGCTCTTAGCTAGGATAAGATAGATTAGAAATAGATTAGACTTGCGTTTACATAGTCTTTATCTACATCTTCTGTTTGCATAACCATCCATCACTCACTTTCATTGGTGGACCAAGCCGCAATTGGTAAAACCAAACCAACAATGGTTGTCGGGCCATAATTTGGATGGGTTCCCTATTCCAAACTATGAGAGGTCTAATTGGGACTTCTTACCGGGGAGAACCCCTTACTATTGTCGGGTGAATTTAGACCCATCAACATATTACTAAATTAAGAACTAATTATCATGAGCTACATAGTGAAACTAGACGTTGGAAAATTCCCAAAACACCATAGCATGAAAGAATCTGTCACCTTTGTGACACCCAAAGGGTTGAAGATGAAAATCACGTTCTCCTAGAGTGTCATGCGTATACCCATATTAGATCCCAATTTCAGAATATTTTTCATAATACCGACCTTCCTAACCTTCTAAGTCATCAAAACTATAGTGATCTTGGAACGCTTCTCCTAATGTTTTTTGAGAATCGAAGTTACATTCTAAATAAATCCAGGTAATCTCTTACCTTTCTTAAGGTCCAATAGACCAATCTTGGTCTTAGTGGACATTAACCTTCATAATCATCATAATATTATGTTTTTTGTGTTTATATATTATATTAGTATACACAAGAAATTAAATTAAGCATGGGAAAAGAATGAGAGATATGTAGTGATAAAATTTAAAGGGATACTCTTAATTTCAAGTTTAAGGGTATATATTCATCCAACCTTTTCATAATGAAAATTTGCAAAAATAATGGTATTCCAATTGACAAGAGTAATCTAGTATACATTGAATGCCCTCAGCCAGTTCATGTGTGAGCCGAAACATATTCATATGGTTGTTGCCAAACATATTTTTAGTTATTGTTTGGAGGTGTAATGCTTCATGGATATACAGATTTGGATTGGATGGGAAGTACAGTGCACTGGAAGAGTACTTCCAGATATTGTTTCAGTTTGGGTTCAACTATGATCTCCTGGTCCAGTAGGAAACAAGGCTCCATAGCCTAGAGCATAGCAGAGGCAGAATACATTGCTGCAAATGTTGTCAGTAGAGAAGCAGTGTGGCTCAGAAATCTACTCTCATATTTGTTCAGTGTTGAGTTGGAACCCACAATAATCCACTGTGATAACTAGAGCTCTCTGTGATTCCTATGTTTTCATGACAGAACAAAACACATTGAGATGAGATATCACTATGTTCAAGACATAGTGCAGAAGAACATTCTCAGTATTCAGTATATTCCAACGGCGGAACAAACCACAGATATTTTGACCAAGCCTTTGTCATTGACAAAGTATGTGTACTTTCGAGACAAGCTTGGTGTTGCTGAGAATGCCTCTCTTGCTGAGAGGGAGTGTTGAAATTAGTGTAGTTGCAAGAGCCATTCTCCAGAGGATAGCTAAGAACCTAGCTGAGATATAGGGCCCCGAGTGCACTCCTGAGGTTTCTTGGTTTGGGACCAAGCAATTAGAGCCATGGAAAAAGACCCTAGTGAGGGCCCCCGATATATTGCTGGGGTTCTTGGTCAAGGACCAAGTAGTAAGTCCCTATATGTGTTCTAGGGCACCTCGATATGTTCCAGGGAATCCTTTTTCGGTGCTTGGATTGATCCTTGGATGCGTTCCTTGGTGGTTGATGATATAAGTCCCTAGATGTGTTCCAGGGAATCCTTGCTTGGTGCTTGGATTGATCCTTGGATGTGTTCCTTGGTGGTTGATGATGTAAGTCCCAAGATGTGTTCTAGGCCCCCTGAATGTGCTCCATGGAATCATTGATTAAACATTTGGGTTGATCCTTGGTCTTGTACCTTGGTGGATGAAAGACCCTATATGTGTTATAGGTCCCCCAGATGTGTTCTGGGATACCCGGGCCTTGGACCAGGTAGTTCTTGGTTGTGTACCAAGATGTGATGATGTGTGATCTTCTTCCTGTCTCTGAGGATGGTCCATGAGACCTAGGAGTAGCCACAAAGATGGACATGACCACATCATGGATTTTTCCCCCTATGCAGTGATGATAAAAGTTTACAAGCCATCATGAGACTTATGTGGACATGTTTTACCATTGAAG
>JZKD02S1401854.1:0-11266 GCA_000966675.3 Picea glauca
TCCCAAATGCCGACATGATACGGATGCATGCCGCGCGTCCTTCAGACGGATGGCCCAGATAGTATCCGCTTAATATAAGAGGGGTTGTCCCCCCTTCGCAAGCTCGCTTGATAAGACCTAAGGCTAAGACCGTAGGCTCGGCGCCAAAGGCGCTTTAGGCGTTTCGTCGATCGGCGATTTCCACTGCAATGAACGAAGAGCTTCTTGACTCTTGATACCCGATACGCCGACAGGCTGCCACCTATCCCAATTGGATCGGACGATCCAGATTTGTTTTGAACCATTGATGCTCCCTCTTGCTAAACCCCGAGCAACTTGACAGCCCCGAAAACCCGATGACCGTCGATTAACTCTGTAGGTGGATCTCGGCCGCTGACGACAAAACTCCGCCCGCTCACTCGACTCACTACTGAAAAAGGGATTCTCCCGTGTTGCGCTTAGCGCTTCCCGCGCAACTAGCAGGTCTGGGTGCTCTCGAGCCCGGGACAAGAATTATCGCTAACACAACCATTATCCCCCATTGATAACTAGCTCTTCATGATGCATATTCATCGATAGAGTCCTCCCACACTCAAGATAGATTTTTTGAATGGATCCAACCCGTCCAACAATAGGTTCATGGCACCCCTCAACAGGTTAATTCCAATTACAAGCAGGAGAAATTATTGAGTAAGGTAAGCTGCTCACCAACGTTCACACTCTACAAAATATTCCCGATATCCCACGGGAACTCAGCGCAATGGGGACCATTTATTCCTAAAGGGGAGGAAAGATCCAAGTGGATATTGGTTGTCACCCACCTATTCCACTAGCTCAAAACACAATTTTCCACCTTTGCAGTTTTTCTATGGTTTTTCGAGTCTTGAAATTCCAAGGCCATTTTGAGGCCCTAAACAACATATTTTTGACATTGTAGGGCCTAGGATATTCCCTTAGGAACTTTCATAGGCTCAGTTGGAATGTGTACTCCTTGGCTAAAACTTTCCAACGAGGTATCAAACACCCCAAACAGAGAGCGAATGCAACCGTTATGCCCTATGGAAGTTGACGTATTAACTACCCCCATCAGGGCTCGCATACCTTTTGGCATTTCATCTTCTGGGGTTAGGGTTTTGGATGTTTAGGGATTTTCTCTTTTATGATTTATGTTAAAAAGGCCTTTGGAGCCTCATTGTACTCATCTTCTTTTGAATGAGCATAAGCCTCACATCTCTTCTCAAATTTAAGTTGCCACCATTCTAACGAGTCCATTCACTCTGTATTTTTACTGTTTTTGTACATTTCATTCATTAATATAAATTGTGTATTATTGTATCTTTGTGTTTGTTGTAATATCTCTGTGTATTTCCTTGTTATATATCCTCCTTTATTTCTTTCTCAAAATAATATGGATTATCTTCCTAAGATACAAGATCCCCCTATGAGAAAAAATATTTGAAGTGATGATGGGTTGCATCTAATAAAGAGTTGAACTTATTTACTTTAGTACTATATTTAAACTCAATATCCTATGCATGGTTTGGTGTTTGTGAAAGTATTTGGTATTTTAATCCCCAACTAAGAACCATATACTCCATTCAACCACATATTCTCCTCCTAATTGTTTCATGCTTTATGGTATTGTGTTCTTCTTCTCTTTATTTTTCTAACAATTCCAGGGTTATCTACTAAGAATCCATTTACAATACTTAAGTAGAGTGGTAGAATTGAGCAGCTTTGTGATTTGAAGAGGAGGGTTGTCAAGGAACAATTCTCCCATTATTTTATCTCGTGTTTAAGAGACATTATCTTTGATTCCAAAACAAAAGAGGGGCATCCATGTATTGGAGTACAATAGACATCTTCAAGGATTTTCTATACTTTAGGATATTATAGCTAGAGATATTGAGGTGGAAAGGAAAGGACCCATAATTCTCTTTAGGAGACAAAAAGGGAGATAAAATTATGTTAGAGGTATGAGAGGAAAAAATATTATAGGATATGTGATAAGGATATAGAATGAAGTATATTTGTATGAGGAACTTCTCCATCACTAAGTGATATGACTTGGGCCAGGTCTCTAGTTTTTCAATGTAAATTTCCCTCTCTTGAGTTTTGGATCAACATGCCCCAAATCATTACTAGATCATTAAAAGTTTCTTTAATTAAGTCTCTAATGAAAGTTCCTCCTCCTTTTCCCTTAGCGAGAATACAATAATAAAGTCACTATCTAGAATTCTATGAATGATGGGAATAGAATCACCATATGTTTGGAGGGACAACCTACATTCTTACTTATCTCATAAGGAGGTTGGAGTGTACAAATAGAAGGTTTGGATTTTATTTCCAATATATTTCACCATTAGTATATTACAAATTTACAAATGAGAGGGAAAGGAGAAAAAAGAGTTTACCTTGTTTTGTAGCAAAGGGTCAATAATTCTCGAGAGTCTCCTCTTGAATTAGGATATGAACCATCACATTGTTTCTACAATTTTATTGAGGATTATAATGTATCCTTGTCTGCCAATTTTGTATCTTGGAGTAGAACGATCCATGGATTTTTAGCATGAATTAGATATATGATTGCTACATGCTTCAATTTTGTACCCATTCCCCGATAGTTCCAAGATATCACCATCATTATTTACTAAATGGAGACTCATAGTCACCTCCAATTTTAACTATTATCCTAGGTTCCTCTTTTTATTTTATATTTCATCCTTTCATTCATTGTTTGTTTTCCTTCCCTTTTTAATTTCATTTTTTCCATGTCATCCTCATCTTCATACTAATGTTCTTGGGATTTTGGGATTTATTATTGGTTAGATTACCTCTAATTGTTAGCTAAGGGATATCTTGGGAGGAACCAAGGAAAGGATTGGACAATCTTAGAGAATGAGATGAATATGTGTTAAATGGAAAGGTTAAAGGGGAAAAGAGAGGGAAGGTGAGGAGGAGGGGCCAATGATATAAGGAAGGGGAGGGAAATAGAAGCATGAGTTCAAAGATAGAAAGATAAATGGTCATGGTGACTACTAAAGTTGATGGATGTAGATTCAAGAGAACATAGAAGCACTTGGGGTTAGTACGAATTTTCCCCTTCTGACCAGGGGGACTAGTGGGAAATTTGGAACTAGATGGTTTCTTGTATTACTACTATTGATTTTTGTGTTCTTGCAACGACTCACATTGGGACAATGCATTGGAGTCCTTGGAAAAGAATCCATACTCATATAATTCCTTTCATTTGAAAGGGAATTTCTTATACTCCAATTTTTTAAGGATAATCCAATCATCTAGTGTGAGGTTAATGGATTTAATAAGTCCCTTATCAAAATATACTTCTACACATATCTTTGCAAGAGTGAAAATTCCTCCTTTTCAATTATATTTTTTTTGTATATTTTCTCCAAGAAATTCAAATTGATTCTAAGGATTCATCACTATAGAAATTAAGGGGAAAGCGAGGCACTCTTACCCACATGAGGACCACTAAGGGGACATCCATCTTTAGGTCAAAATCCAAGGTTTAGTGGTGTAGGTACATTCCTATCTTTCCCATGAAGTATAAACCACTATGGAAGATGAGACTTTTATATTCCTTGAGATGAAACTAKAGGARAAAMAAGGTAGAGGTAAAAAKAAAGCTATAKATTCAAAGAGTAAAAAAATCTAGAGAAGAGAATATAGAAATAGTTAAAAGTAAAGTTGGTAACACCTCTAATCTAGTTAGAAGGTATTACAATTGGTTCCATAGTATAATGTTTAAAATTATATTTATTTCATTGAGAAATAATATGACCATATGGATTATTGAACAACTATATGTTCAACTTGGTATTTATTTAATAGGAGAAATTTGAAGTTTAAAATGAGTAATAAAAATATAATAGTGAAAACGATAAAATAAGAGTTATGAATTTTCAAAGGAAAAGAAAGAAAACTTACTCAAATTTCAAGTTTAGGAATTCTTTGGATGCATAAATAAATTATGCAACCAATAAGTACCCACTGTGCATAATATTTATAGACTAATAGTGAGATAATATGGAAATACATGAAAAAATAAATAAACTTGTTTTTTTTCCATGTGTTTCTAGATTATCTCATTGTTGGTGTATCAAAAGTAAGCAAAGTAAGGACTCATTAGATGTGGAAGTTAATTCTACATCTAATGAGTGTGCATACACTTTAAATTTGAGTAAACTTGTAAGGAGACAAGTCAAAATGATTTAAGAAAATAGTTTTCTTCGTCATATTGAATCCTATTGGTACTTTTAAAGTAGTATATTTTTCTTTTTGAGGTTGCTTTTTACCTCGACACCAAAAATATAAATCATTGTACTCGTGAGCCTATAACTCAAAAACATTTAGCTTGAAATGTGGAATGAACATTGATTCTTGAAGGTTATTCCTAAAATAATTTTATTTTTTTTCAATATGGAAAATTATGGTTGTGATTTGCTTTATGTTTGGTGATATGTTTAGATATTGACATACTAAATAATACTTTAAATTGCATACTAAATAATACATCATATAAGATATAAACATAATATTTATCAATGATAATAAATAGTTAATATAAAACCATTATGTGATATTGACTTATCTATTTTGATTAACATTTTCATCACCAAATTACTAACCATCAAATTTCCAATTATACTTGTAATAATTTTCTAAAACTTTACTTTTCAAAATATTTACTTTCCATGTTCTTCACCAAATTACTAACCATCAAATTTCCAACTATAATTGCATAGCTTTACTTTTGAAAATATTTACTTTCCAATAACACATTGAAATAGTTGAAACAAAATTCATATTAGTGTTTTCCTAGAATCATTTTATAGAGCTTTACTTTTGAAACTTTCCAAGAACAGGTTGAAATAGAATTCATATAGTGCTTACTTAGAATAATTTTCTAAAACTTTACTTTTGAAAATATTTACTTTCTAGGGACAAGTTGAAATAGAATTCATATTAGTGTTTACTTAAAATCATTTTCTAAAGCTGTACTTTTCATTTCAAGAACACGTTAAAATAGAATTCATATTAGTGTTCAAAAATTGTGCAAGCAAACCTATACCGTTTATGCCACGTTAAANGACAATCTTAGAGAATGAGATGAATATGTGTTAAATGGAAAGGTTAAAGGGGAAAAGAGAGGGAAGGTGAGGAGGAGGGGCCAATGATTTAAGGAAGGGGAGGGAAATAGAAGCATGAGTTCAAGGATATAAAGATAAATGGTCATGGTGACTATTAAAGTTGATGGATGTAGATTCAAGAGAACATAGAAGCACTTGGGGTTAGTACGAATTTTCCCCTTTTGACCAGGGGGACTAGTGGGAAATTTGGAACCAGATGGTTTCTTGTATTACTACTATTGATTTTGGTGTTCTTGCAACGACTCACATTGGGACAATGCATTTGAATCCTTGGAAAAGAATCCATACTCATAGAATTCCTTTCATTTGAAAGGGAATTTCTTATACTCCAATTTTTTAAGGATAATCCAATCATCTGGTGTGAGGTTAATGGATTTCATAAGTCCCTTATCAAAATATACTTCTACGCATATCTTTGCAAGAGTGAAAATTCCTCCTTTTCAATTATATTTTTTTGTATATTTTCTCCGAGAAATTCAAATTGATTCTAAGGATTCATCACTATAGAAATGAAGGGGAAAGAAAGGCACTCTTACCCACATGAGGACCACTAAGGGGACATCCATCTTGAGGTCAAAATCCAAGGTTTAGTGGTGTAGGTACATTCCTATCTTTCCCATGAAGTATAAACCACTATGGAAGATGAGACTTTTATATTCCTTGAGATGAAACTAGAGGAAAAAAAAGGTAGAGGTAAAAAGAAAGCTATAGATTCAAAGAGTAAAAAAATCTAGAGAAGAGAATATAGAAATAGTTAAAAGTAAAGTTGGTAACACCTCTAATCTAGTTAGAAGGTATTACAATTGGTTCCATAGTATAATGTTTAAAATTATATTTATTTCATTGAGAAATAATATGACCATATGGATTATTGAACAACTATATGTTCAACTTGGTATTTATTTAATAGGAGAAATTTGAAGTTTAAAATGAGTAATAAAAATATAATAGTGAAAACGATAAAATAAGAGTTATGAATTTTCAAAGGAAAAGAAAGAAAACTTACTCAAATTTCAAGTTTAGGAATTCTTTGGATGCATAAATAAATTATGCAACCAATAAGTACCCACTGTGCATAATATTTATAGACTAATAGTGAGATAATATGGAAATACATGAAAAAATAAATAAACTTGTTTTTTTTCCATGTGTTTCTAGATTATCTCATTGTTGGTGTATCAAAAGTAAGCAAAGTAAGGACTCATTAGATGTGGAAGTTAATTCTACATCTAATGAGTGTGCATACACTTTAAATTTGAGTAAACTTGTAAGGAGACAAGTCAAAATGATTTAAGAAAATAGTTTTCTTCGTCATATTGAATCCTATTGGTACTTTTAAAGTAGTATATTTTTCTTTTTGAGGTTGCTTTTTACCTCGACACCAAAAATATAAATCATTGTACTCGTGAGCCTATAACTCAAAAACATTTAGCTTGAAATGTGGAATGAACATTGATTCTTGAAGGTTATTCCTAAAATAATTTTATTTTTTTTCAATATGGAAAATTATGGTTGTGATTTGCTTTATGTTTGGTGATATGTTTAGATATTGACATACTAAATAATACTTTAAATTGCATACTAAATAATACATCATATAAGATATAAACATAATATTTATCAATGATAATAAATAGTTAATATAAAACCATTATGTGATATTGACTTATCTATTTTGATTAACATTTTCATCACCAAATTACTAACCATCAAATTTCCAATTATACTTGTAATAATTTTCTAAAACTTTACTTTTCAAAATATTTACTTTCCATGTTCTTCACCAAATTACTAACCATCAAATTTCCAACTATAATTGCATAGCTTTACTTTTGAAAATATTTACTTTCCAATAACACATTGAAATAGTTGAAACAAAATTCATATTAGTGTTTTCCTAGAATCATTTTATAGAGCTTTACTTTTGAAACTTTCCAAGAACAGGTTGAAATAGAATTCATATAGTGCTTACTTAGAATAATTTTCTAAAACTTTACTTTTGAAAATATTTACTTTCTAGGGACAAGTTGAAATAGAATTCATATTAGTGTTTACTTAAAATCATTTTCTAAAGCTGTACTTTTCATTTCAAGAACACGTTAAAATAGAATTCATATTAGTGTTCAAAAATTGTGCAAGCAAACCTATACCGTTTATGCCACGTTAAAGACAATTAAAAAATTTGTAACATAGTCAAACAAATCGCAAAACCTAAAGATACAACGATAGTAAATATTAAAAAAATATTTCTCAAACTCTTAAAGACTTTGAAAATGCGGAATACTTAATCGATCTATAGGTTGTTTTTCATTAGTATATTAAAGCTAAATATGTATATATAAAACAACCCCCCCAAAAAAGAAAAACATAAACTCCAATCCTCCTGCCGAGCCCAAACATTTAACTCTTTGTAATGTAAACAGAAGTAGAGAAGTAAATTATAAAAGTCCGACCCTCCTGCAAAACCCAAACATTAACTCTTTGTAATTTAATTTATTCCCCTATACATTCTAAACAAAGAAGTAAATATATACGTAACTCTCTTAGGAAGCCAATCGTAAGATATGTTGTGATGTACAGTCTATACCTCCTTCCCATTTAGAACCCTTAGCAGATGAATGGTGTGCCGTAGGTGGATGGGAGTCCACCACAATGAGCCTTCATATTCAAATAAATTCAAATAAATTATAAGGAAAAACATGAATCGCTTAATTTGAATTATAATTCAAATAAATTTCTGCCTTTCCCTAGATGATGCCGTAAAAACCCAGGATGGATGCTCTGTATGAAATACACGTCACGATTATACATTCATTCGATGATGAGTTTCAACTCAAGGTGGAGTCTGGAATCTGGAGTGTTTGCGCTTCCATTGATTCTAGAAGACCCCGCGGGGAGTGTTTGCGCTTCCGTTGATTCTAGAAGACCCCGCGCGACCAGCGTCATTTGAATAGGAAGAAGTAGAGCGAGAATTAAGTGGGGCTATGGGTGGCAAAACGACATATACAGCCACTGGCCTCGAAGAAGGAAGGAGCATCAACTCTTCACCGGGATTTATGAGGACCTGCAGTGCTTGTCTGATTGAAGGACGCAGCTGGGGATCCGGATGCGAGCAAGCAAGTCCCAAAATCAATGTTCGTTTCATCTTTTCTTCCTCAAAATCTCCCTCCAATCTGGGACCCGCCGCCTCGACAACTCTTCCCTGCCCGTAAAGACCCCATATCCAATCCATCAAATTCTCCTCTGCTAATTGCGGATTTCGCTCAACAATCCGCCTCCCGCTGGCCACCTCCAACACAACGACCCCGAAACTGAAAACATCCGACTCTGCAGTGGCCCTGCGGGTGTAGCTGCACTCGGGCGCCCAATAGCCAGGCGTCCCCGCTAGCTTGGCACTGACAGCCAGAGATGTCTCGTCGTGTTCAATGAGCCGGGCGAGGCCGAAGTCACCCAGACGGGCATTGAAGTCCCCGTCGAGCATAATATTGCTGGGTTTAACGACCCGGTGGACAATTCTTTGCTCCCATTCTTCGTGAAGGTAGAGCAACGCAGAAGCCAGCCCACATAAGATTCTATGCCTCCGAACCCAATTCAAAGGGTGCTGATTCTGATAAGGATGCTGATCCCCTGAAGATGATCTTGTCCAGGCTCCAGTTGGACATGTAGTCGTAAACGAGTAGTAGCTCGTCGCGTTCGTGGCACCACCCTTGGAGTCGCACCAGGTTCCTGTGTCGAAGTCGGCCTATGGTGCTGATCTCTGAGATGAATTCCCTTTCTCCCTGTCTTGACCCAGCAGATATAGGTCTACCAAGTGGTTGATATAGGTCCACCATTTTTCACTTTTTAAAATTAAGATTATCTTGACTGAGTAAATATAGGTTTACCATTTTTTATTTATGTAAAAAGTGGTTGATATAGGTTCAGCATTTTTCAACAGTGATGATCCACGTATATCAACCACTTTGTGACTCAAAACAACCCTAAATAAATAAAACATTTTAAAACTAATAAATAACTAACACAGTGGCAAATATCGAAAAATATAGGGTGGTAAAACTCCATGGAGAACGTTGAAAAGGAAAATTCCCGACGGAGAACATACATTTCTTCCTTCTCTTTAACTCAATTTTAACTCATTTACGCCTTGATATAAAATGTTCAACCAAAACACAATTTTAACTCATTTAAGCCTTGATATGGAGTGTTCATCCAAAACAGTCAGATTATTTTATGCAATTAAACCTAAAGACAACCACAATTGTTGATAAACCCACATATGCATATTTCATTTACATATGCATATTGCAGATTAAATTTTTGGTTAGTTAGAAAAGTAAAAGAATGATTCTAAATGTTAGATTTTTATGTTGAAAGGTGTACCCTATTGACAATGGGTAGATTTAATAGGGGTTTAGTGCTTAATAAGTTTTTTATGGACATGATTAAATATGGTTGGAATATTCTTAGTAGTCACACGAAATAAATGGTTGTGATTTCAATCATTAACTTCCTAGCTATTATAAAGACATCCGTTTATGTGTTTATTTTTTTACATTTACCTAATCATATTTAAAAATTACTTTGATAGCTCGCTGATTAACACTAGATAAATGAAGCTCAACTTATTCTTTTAAAGATTCTTTTCATCTTATCAGCGTTTTAATTTTCTGTCTAGATTTCATGCAATTTAAAGTCAAAATGAAATTTAATTTTTGGGCTCCATTTCACTTCGTCATTCTTTATACCCTCTAATAAGCGACCGCAATACTAAATTAAGTGAAAATGAGCTTCCTCATAGTAAATTTTGAGCATTTCAAAGATTCAATTATAGGAAAACTTCCTAAATTACTTTATTAATAAACTGTTTTGAAAAAGAAATAAATATTTTAAATGTGAATATTCATGAATGAATCAAATATACCTTGAACCTAGATCAAATTCAAGTATCTTTTGTCGACAAAAAGTTGATGAAGTGCGTCAGGTTTTAGGTTGGATGTCACATTGAAGGCTAAATCCAGAAATAATCAGTGCTGTAAAACGGATCAAATCCAGAAATAATCAATGTTGTAAAACGGGTCAAATCCAGAAAACCCAAGAAAATTGAAGCAGGATATAACTAAAAGAAAAGACAAACATGTACTTCGAGTTAAAAATATTGTTGATGTCGACAAAGATCGTTGTCAAACAAATACAGGTGACAACAAATGCGCACAGTTCCAAAATGATTGAATACAGGTGACAACAAACGTTGCACGGTTCCAAAACGATTGAATATAAAGGTTTTTTTCGCATTCAAGGTACACAGACTTGCACGCTGGGACCGCTTGGTAAACCCTTTCGGCCCTTTAAAAGATTATCTTATACCGCCATTGAGATTCGATCTCCGACTGTCACGGGAGAGGGTAAGAGATTCTTCGGCCTTTCTTTTCCTCTCCATCAAAGTTGCGCAATGACTTCCATGTTCCTTCCCACCAATGCCTCCTCCCTGGTGCCTAATCCTTGCAACGGATTTAAGAAAACCTACTCTATAATCGCATAAAATGGAGGATGAAATTGTTGAGATTCCACCTCGCACCATAGCTTGCTCTACCTTTGTTCTTCCCAATAGATAGCAGCGACCACCATGTCCTTGGTATTTCTTAGCCAAATATTTACATAGTACTATCACAGGAAATCGAGTCGGTTGCGGGTTCATGTTATTCCACATTACCATGCTCATGCAGAAAAGACGATCCAATATGAAACGTGCAGACAACTAAATGAAAATGAAACTTTAGGTGGGTCTCGTGATTCAATATCTACTAATAATCTAAACGCATTAATCATTTAAACGTGATAATCATATGGTGATACAGTAATATTTTAATATGATTAGGGAAATGTTAAAAAGTAAACAGGTTAACTGATGCATTCAAAAATACAAGAAAGTTATCAAGAATAAATCATATTTATTGATTTGGCACAATGATTAAGAATATGTCAGCATCAGATTAGAATTTTAGATTAAAAAGTGATTAATTGTGCCCATTGTCAATAATATATTTTTAAAACCAATTATTAATAATTTATTAAATTATAATAAAAAAATACTTAATTTAAATTAATTATTAATA
>JZKD02S1401865.1:0-11266 GCA_000966675.3 Picea glauca
ACCGAGCGTTTCACAAGGCAACTTAATTCCTGGGTAGTTAGGGTCGTCCTTTAGGCAGGTGGGTAGGTTTGACACAAAGTCATACGAGGGTTCGACACACAAACCTTGCGAATAGGGGTATTCGCTAGCCAAGAAACGCTCCACCTCCGAATCAGAGTCCTCACTCAAAACGATAGGGTTTGGCTCGACATGGGGTTTCGACTTGTTTCGTTCCATCTGTGAAATCAAACATGCGTTCTTTTTCCCTTTGGCATTTGCAGTGAGGTGGGCCTTGGGATTTTTTCTCACAGGCTTAACAGTCTCAACACTCTTAGTCACAGCATGGGGTAAGTCGATAGGAGGGTCGGTCGAGGGTTTAGGCAATAGGATATGGTAGGGCACTGGGGGTACAACCTTGACCTCACTTACCACAGGTTTGTCAACCTGTGTAGGGTTTGGATCCTCGAAACCATTCCGAGCAACGAAATTTCTCCAACTATCTTTGTGCAAAGTCAAATGACAGACAACAATAAGCTTCACCGGCCCATAATGAAAAAAGATACTATCATCCTGGTTTCTTTTGTACTTCTTCGACATTTTAAACAGGCTTCTTATGCAAATAATAAGGCATATTGAGCTGATAACCCATAAAAACCATAAGAAAACGCAGGTGGTGTAGGAACACAAACCCGTATCGACCCTCACAGGTGATAAACTATTTGATTATCATTAATAAATCGCGCCAACATTGTTTAAGAATGGTCACAGGCATACCTCTATCACAGGAGGTGATTTTGCGTGACTGGAAGAGCAGTGTCCATGGGACCTCCTCGACTTTGCAATTTTTGGACCATCATTGTCCAGTGGCAGGCAAACCCGTAGCAAGACTGATAAACTGTTCATCAATTTCCAATTGTATATCACCGACCTTGGCTCGACATCCATCAAAGGTCGTGGCAAACTGTCGAACCACGCAAAGGTTAAATCCATCGAAACATTCCACGAAGGTAAGCCACCCACTGTCTGCCAAATCTTGGCGGGCATTGTCAAACATCAACAGGGCCTGTTTGCCATTGGGTTCAACTCGCACGACTAGTTCCATGGAATTGAATACATGGTAAGGGAAGGGTTTGAACACACAGTAACAGAGCTATCTGAACCAACAACAATGAATCGAGCCAAAAAGGGGTAAGCATTAACGCAAGCATGTGAAGGTGGTGGAGTTATTCACTGCCATGCAAAGCAATTATGGTCAAAGTACAACCGCTGATATAGTTGTTCAATTAATAATAGTGGATCATCCATTAAGTCAGGTGTACAACTAATCAAATGCAATGTGCATACCAATACGCGCTAACAATATGCCATAGTGTTTAAACACCCAACATACAAATCAACACCCAAAATCAAATATGCGCTAATGTATTGATTCATAAGTTTAACCAAGATGCCAAATAGTTGACAAGCCAAACAAATATAAAAGATTAACATAAGGATCCTATCATACATATAAAAATTTAATCAAAATCCTTATGCATTTCATAGAATCAAAGATTAGGCAAGTCATAAAATGCAAATCCAAATGCTCAATGTCTTACAAACTCAAAAAAAATCAAGTCATATAATCAATCGAAGTATAAGAACTGCTCAAAGGATATTGTCAATCGTGTGACGATCAATAAAAGGTAAGCACAAATGAAAAAAGTAATAACCACAGTTCAGATAATGATCGAAAAACAACTTCGAAAGGAGAAGTTTTCATGCTTACAGTCGTGAAAACTTAGCGAAGACAAATGTGTCCATGTCGCAAGAAATAAAAATGTCATCTATTTGAAAAATGTGACGAAAAACTTGACTTTCGAAAGACATAGGTGTAGGCAGCTTATAGGATAGTAGAAAAAGGTGAATTGGCTGCCAACAAAAGGGAATATGCATATATAATAGGGGTATTTAGTGTAATTCCCATCATTCTCTCCTATCATCCTCTATACACTATTGCTTCCATATCCTTACCTACCCGTGGGAGTTTTTCTATATAGTGTATCTGATATTCTGAACCGAAGAGTTAGGTTATTATAGGAGGCTTGTAAAACCATGTGATGTTGAAGAGGTAGGTTTTCAGGCCCATGAGCATTCTCTCTAGGTGAGAGAACTGTTGGGAATTGTTCCCTAGTGCACTGAGAATTATCTACAGGGTTCTGAGACTTCCTGTCTAGCCTATTGTTGAAGCCATAAAAGGGAAGTGGGGTAGTCAAAGGAATGTTGAGCAAAGAAGGGGCACACTTCCTGGGGTGGGATAGGCATGTGGGGAATGAGATATTGTAGGCTAGTTGCAGAAGTTGGGAACCTTGCACTAAGAAATTTTATTGATTATTAGACCTTAGTTTGGCTTAGGATTCCCTTGGCCCTAGTGGAGTTTATCCCTATATCGAGGGTGACCCATTGTTGAGAGTTATGATCATTGCAGTCTATGGATGGGAGGAACGTGGAAGGTCTACATGTAGTCGGTTTTTTCACAAAATATGAGTATTCTTATGTGTAATTACATTATGTGCTATGTGTAATATATATTTATTTATGTTGTTGTAATTGTGAAATTATGCACAGATTATGTATGATGTTAGTTTTGTATATTGTTTCATATGCATGACATTCTTATTAATTAAATGGTATCATAGAGTTTGAATTCTGGTGTGGAAATGTGCATCTTGAGACTGGGAATGCTACAGGGTGGTATCCGAGAATTTTTGTTGACTTGCTAGTAATGGGAACATTACAACCACTTTGTAAGGTACCAAATGATATTATGTAGAATATAAATGTGATTATTATAACAATTATTAACAGAGAGGGAAACATAGAGAGCACAATGACATAATTAATTACAACAATGATACCTTTATTATCTCGTTCGCCAAGTTCAATTTCCTTTTCAAGGCATAAACCTCCAGTAGAGTAGAGCTCAAGTACAAAATGATTCTCAAGAAAAAACTTTTCCATTCTTTCTACTCCTATTTATACTATTTTTTTCTTTTAGAGAAAATTCTAGAGGAATATCTTTCTAGAAGTGAAGCCTTCTATTAAGTCTTATTACATTAGAAATGTTCACATTAATACATAGGTAATATTTATTAATGTTAGCATTTATTACATAGAAAACATATTATTCTATCTACTTGAGGGCTTAAGGAGGTTAGGACCCTAACACTTTTCTTCCTTGAACTTTGTTCCTCAATTTACTTGCTTTACTTAATTCCTTGAGATGCATTACTCATTGAATTTGGTTTCTTCCATTCTTCAATATTTTCTTTCTTATTTTCTTTTGTTCGAACTATTTTGGCTCCCAATTTCTAGATCAGTCTTGACCTTCAAATCAAGGCCTCTTATTTTCTTCCATCTCAATTTCTTCCCCATTATTATAATCGATCCAATTTCAAAATTGAGACCCCTTGTTACCCATTTTCGAGTGAGTTTTATTTTAGTTCATGTTTGATACTATTTTCTTTAGTTTTCCTTCAAATATTGAGTTTTTATTTTAACTTCAAGATTTCCTTTTCTATGTTTTATTTCGAATTTCGAGATTTTCTTTTAAACTAAGGTTTGAAATCTTTCCCTTCCTTTACTTACCTTTCAATTTTTTCTTCACCGCCCTTCCAATTTCCAAATCATTCTAATTTGCAAAATCAGGCCTCGTTTTCCCTCTAATCGCTTGATCACTTGATCAACCCCTCGATTTAAAAAACATGCATGATTTCCAAATTGGGCCTTTCTATCACCTCTCGTTTCCACCTTTGAACCTTCCCTTTGAATTTCATTCAAACCTTCATTTCAAATCCTATCCTTTGTTCAACCTTTGTACAAAGTATTCTAACTTTGAGTATTTCTTTCAAACTTTAATCTTTCACCTTGAATCATTGATCAACCCAATTTGGTAATCGCCCATGATTTCCAAATTAGGGCCTTCATACACCAAATTTGTTTGAACAATCTTGATTTTTGGATCATCCCCAATATCCAAATCGATCCCTCCTTAATCTCTTCAAACTATTTGAACTTTTTTACCCATTCGAGCTCTTTTTAAAATTTTTGTCTAAATGTATTTTTTGCATTTCAAACTTTTTCTTCCTCTTGAACTTTTCCTTTTCTCTTTTTGAATTCAAGCAATTCATACCAAAACCTTTTCTAAATCCTAACTATCAACCCATATTCTCAAAATTGGATCCCCTCTTCACTTGTTCAATGTTTCCTTTCCCTGACTTGAAAATCAATCCTAATTTCCAAATTGCACTCTCTTCACCAATCATATATATGGACTTTTGACTTTATTCGATCTTTTTTTTTGTTTATCTTCTTTTCAATTTTTTTATGTTAACTTTGAAATTCATATCTCTTTGATCGATCCAAAACCTTAAAATCAATACCTCCATTCACCAACGTGCTTCAACCTTGGCCTGATTCAATAATCCAGGCTGAATTCAAAATTATTCCTTCCCTTTATGAATGATAGTTAGACAGAGTCTCGATTTCTCAATCAGCCATGATTTTGAAATCAACCTCCTTCCTCGTAGTTCTTTGTTCACTTCTTGAAACATCATCCAACATTCAAACTTTGCTCTGAAACATAAGGCTTCACACATGTGAAATCTTTTGCAGTTCGATTGTAATCAAGATTGATTTCAAAAAATTGAGCATCCTCCTTTGGAACCCATGCCCTGATTTTGAGTTTAGTTTGTATCTTTAAATTGGGACACTCAACTCCTAGCTAATGCACCCTTTTAATCCTTCCCTTGAACTTCACAAAATGACCAAAATCTTTTATAGCCCAATTTAATTTGAGATACCAAAAGGGGATTAGTTTGATTGGATTATTGATTTAAGGATTAACCCATGTGGCTCATGTTTTGTACACTAACATGCATGTAACTTATGATGGTTGCAAAAGGGCATCTAATGGTCAAGAAGAGACTTGAATATTTAAAGCAAAGGATGTTCAAACCAACAAAAGAAATCAAAACTACGAGACGGCTAGAAGGAGGAAAGAAAGAGAGTTGAACAACTAAGTAAAGGGATCGAAATGGTAAAAGGGATGTTCGAACTGAAAAATGGAGACAAATCCCCATGCAGCAGAAGAAACAAATGAATGAAGAAATCATACAACTAAGAAAGGAACTGGATAGCCAAGTGGAGAAATCCGAACAATTAACCTTCCTCTTCCTCTCTTGTATAAATAAGATAAACCCGATAGATAAAGGGATCTTTTTTGGTGCATCTTTGTATACTTTTTTATGAAATGTTAATGAGGAGAAGCCAAGGATTTTTTATTTAGCAACTTAGTAAATATTTTTAGAAAATTAATAAATGATAACCCATCATTAGCCAATCCATTTGGAGACAAACTTCAGACTTGTAGAACTATTTTTGTTAGTTTATCGAGTTTTGGAATGGTGTAATCATTTGGTTTTACAAACCAATTGGAGATAGACTTCAATTATAAAAATTGAGATTTGTAGAACTATTTATGTTAGTTTATCGAGTTTTGGAAGGGTGTGAGAACTTGTTTTATAATGTAGAATTTTCTCATTTATGAGCAATTTGTTTTATTTTGTTTATCTCACAAATTGTTTTTCTATAGCCATAAGCATGGTTCCATATTGAATGGTTCATTACCAAAGTTTTCTATGATGCAATATTTAAATTTGTGTTTTTATTTTCTCAGTAAATTTTTACTAAAAATATCAAGCACTGATATGTTTGGTGTTATGTTTACTTCATTGATTTTTTTATCTTAGCTTAGGTATCTTTCTACACTTTGCATATTAGATTAGCTACATCTCATTTATTGCATTCCCAAAAACTTAAACGAACTGAATCACAATTGATAAATTCACACAAAAGAATTTGAAGGTTGTTAAACTATATACTAGATGGATTTTCCAATTCAAATAGTGTAAGGGTTAATTATAACCTTTTATTGGGGATAATTTCTACTAGTTACACAGGACCATTCAAAACTCAACACACTAAATCTTTAATAGAGTTAGAGGTAAAATAAAACTAAATGATATACATATGACATAACTTGTAAATATATTGATATCAAACAATTTTATTATTGTGTTGAATATGTTCAATTTTTAGTAAATATATTGATATCAAACAATTCTATTATTGTGTTGAATATGTTTACAATTTTTACCAATATTGCCTAGCATAAGAAACAAGTTCCACGGTTGTTAGAAAAAAGAATGGTACAAGAGGCTTCATGCATTGAAGTAAACTACTTATAATGTGCCAATCTTTCTAAGTATTCAACGTTATTATAATAGATAATGAAATTTCAACCACATTTACTCATCAAATTCCATCCTTAGCATAAGAAACAAGTGCCACATTGTTAAAAAAAAGTATGGGACAAGAGGCTTTAATGCATTGAAGTAAACTACTTATAATGTGCCTATCTCTCTAAGTACTCAACGTTATTATAATAAATGATGAAATTTCAACCACATTTGCCCATCAAATTCCATCCTTAGCATAAGAAACAAGTTCCACATTGTTAAAAAACACATGGGACAAGAGGCTTCATGCATTGAAGTAAACTACTTATAATGTGCCAATCTCTCTAAGTATTCACTCACACAAATTAAGTTGTTACTATAATAGATAATGAAATTTCAACCACATTTACCCATCAAATTCCATCCTTGATCTCTTATATTGAGAAATACAAAATACATTATTTTTCAAGTTATTATAATATATTATGAAATTTCAACCATATTTACCCATCAAATTCCATCATTTGGTATCCTATATTCAAATATGTAAAGTAAATTATTATAATAGGCTAACCAATTGTCGAGAAAAGCTTAAAAAACCATCAAATTCCATCCTTATCTCTAATATTGGAAAATATTTCAATTTATTATAATAAATCATTAAATTTCAACCATATTTACCCATCAAATTCCATCGTTGGTATCCTATATTCAGGTATGCAAAGTACGTTATTATAATAGGCCAGGCCAGAGTCGAGGGAGGCTTAAAAAACGCCCACATCCGTGGGTCATCTTGAGTTTGGCACGTTTTCAAAAGATATCATATAGGGCAACGATGTTTGTTGTCAGGACTAGAAAATAAAGGAAATGCTGTGACAGGCCAATCCATCTCTCGGGCATTCATTCACTTCAATAATTTGTTTGCTTAGGACGTCATCGCTATCGGCATCTCTCAAGCAGATGACGGCAGCAGCCGACAGCGCCATGACTCGAACCGAGTACGTCCCTGCCACCGTCAGTACAAGAAAGTTTAGTTTCTCCTCAGTACAGTCCCAAGGCCCCGCCATGCAGGAAAGTTACTCGATTGCGATACTTCATCTCCTGAAGAACACTAAATAAACTAATGCCAAAATCTCTGTATGGCCTATGCAGGCCAGGCCATATGGATAGAGCCAGGAGTGGGCCACTGCCATTGGATATAGACATCCCAGTTCTGCATAATGGCTTTCCATGTGATTAGCCAGGCTGTAGCGTCCTCTGGCCCTCTTGCCTCAGATCTCTTCCCCCACAAATATTCAATGTATGCTTCTCAGCGCCTCAGGCACAACCATTGCATTCGTCATCCGATTCCTGATATTTTCTCCTTTACAAAATATAATCATCGTGGGCCTTCCTTCTCTTGTGTAAACAGCCTTTTTCCTTCTCGCGACATATACATACTTTATTTTGAGAGATCAGTGTCCCAATCGAGTTGATGTACCCTTCTAGTACTGATGTGCTCTGCTCAAGAACGCTCTGCACATAGATAAATAAAACCCTTAAATAACGTTTAGTAATGTAATTTTTAACTCGTATAACTAACGTATATTCATCTTTTGCCCCAGCCTCCATTTCAATGTAAGTAACATGGATCAGTTAAGTTTAATTATTAACTTTTATATGTCATGTACCCACAACATGCTTTGCAATCGTACACCTCTTGATGGCGTGTGACACAACAACATTTCATGCTTGGCTGCTTGGAAACACCAAGATTACTTCATTAGGACTATGCCTCTTCACCTAGAGCATACCCATACTTCGTTCTAGGCTATCGACGAGCCACACTCCTACTCTAGTGCAACTCTTGTATACTTAGACATCCATTAATTGCTTAACACTTAGTCATTATTAAGCATACATCCATGAGAAACGAAACGGAACAAACGAAACAAACAAGAGAAACATAGATATAGTGTGGGTGACACGAACTGTGCCTAACACCCGACTAAGTCTTACTTATAGAAGAGCAACTACAACATGAGCACTATCAGCTCGGTTTACAACTTCAACAAATTCAAATGACTCGCATCACCTTACCAAGACACTCATAAATAGATCTGTCACAATTATCACATATGTTTGTATGGAGGGGGTTTTTCCCTAGAAAGTAGCCCCATGACGAAAAAACAACAAATAGGGGGCTAAAAACCCACTTTTATTGTTTATCCTAAGTTTTGTGCTTGGGCGCGTTGTGCTAAGGGGCGCGTAGATCTGGGTGGCTGAGATCTACGTGCTCAGATCTATGGTGCAGAATCCATATCTGACCCTCCCCCGACATTCTACCTTTAACGAGGGGGGGGGGCGGGGTTGAGTTGGTGGTTTTTTAGCGCGGGCCCTCCATTATCATGGCGCTTCCTCGTTAACTCAGACCCCCCTTCTCAAAACCTCTTACCACCTCTGCCCCCCTCCGAGTAGACCACTTACTGCCTCCACTTACCGCCCTCATTTCCTGCCAAAATCTGTCCTCCACTCACTCATCTCATTGCCCATCACATCTCCTCTTTCTTGTGCTACTTATCATCGCCTACCATGTGTATCCCACGCCCGCTTCATGACACATCTCCTTTCTCCCCCCCCCACTCGCTTTGTGATGCATGTCTCCCGTGTCGCTTCCACCTGTGTCATTGTTGTCCCCACTGCACCTACCACTACAGCCTCCCTTCTACCTCCACATCACCTTCCCGTGCCATATCACCCCTGCACCTTTACATCTCAGCACCAACATCCTGTCATCCATGTTTTCCCAATCATCATTCCACCGATGCATCTTTCCACGTGACCGCCCATCGCCTAGTCGAGTCCTCGTCAACTCCACCTTCGTCCACCTGCCTATCTTCCCTATAAGCATCCAACAAAGCATAAATGGCGAAGGAAAGGCTGCCACGACTTCCAAGCATAGGCATTGACTCTGCCCACTCAGATCCCGATGAAACAGTTAATGAAAGCGAGGAAGGTGGGTGAGACATCGTCTCCTTCCATAAATAGAAGGCCAAAAAGAGATTAATTGCAAAAGCAAGCCGTTGGTCCAGTATGACAGAGATCACATCCGAAAGAAGACTGCATGGGCAGTCTGGGCAATTTTTGCATGCGTAGCCTGATAGAGAAGCTCATCAACACAAATCTTTGAAAGCATGACATGATCGCCTCAGGCAGTCAGAGCCAGTTCATAGTATATGTAGGCATTTTTGTCATTTTGTTTAGGGTTGATGGTTGAGCTACACTCCCGCATTGTAAAGTTTTAATGAAGCTCTAGTTCTTTTGTTTATGTATCTGTATTTGAGACTTCTTCTTTAATGTAAGTCGGTTTCCTTCCATCTCTCTATAACAACTGTGTTAGAACACTCGAGCATGGATGATCTAATCGAGGGAAATTATGTCTTTGTGTTGTAGGTTTGATCACAGGAACATCGCGACCAGTTTTAATCAGTCTCTTGTGTTGTCTTTTCCCTCCAACAATGAATGACTCGCACATGGATGATCCAATCAATTTATTGTTATTGAATTGTGATGTATGTTTGATTTCAGTTCAGTCATAATTACATTCAGTTCCTTCAAACTCTGAACCAAGAGGATCTTGTCTTCTGAGTTTTTCCTCCTTAGGCTGCTGGAAGACCATACCTCTTCATCCTCCTCAAGTTCTTCCCCCTACTCACCCTTACTACAACTTACTAACTAAAGTTAGATCAAGACCTCATATGCTTATGCATGCCAACCCAGTTTTCTGAGTTAAAGCGATATAATCTTGAGTCTACGTCCACTAGACCCCCTTTAAATTTATTCATTGTTACATACAAACTGATGGGTACTGGGCTTACCTCTACTGCAATTAGGAGGTCACTTCTAGTGCTAACATTTATGGTGTCGTTGTCGGGGATGAATTGAATATTTTCCCTGAGATTGAACGACAAAGATTACTGTTTCTGAAGGTGTATCAAAACTTAATACATCAAAGATTGCAGTTGTGCACCTGGCGACTCCACTGTTATGACTTTACTATTTCAGTTGTGGCTTCCAGAAGCAGACACATGAGGTCTACTCCATAGCTTCCTTTAGTGACACCTGACGCTCCCAAGAGAGCCTCGTGTTGGCATAGGGGCAGACCAAGGGTTCAATGCTACAACAACCCACTAACAAAACCCTAACTACTGACCCTTTCAGCAATACCTGTGAAGCAAATGAAGTCTCACCCGAGGTAGAGGCAGGGAGGTTGCAGGATGTAAGTGTCTGCAACCTAGTTGGGACATAGATATGTGATCACAGTACTTAACAGAGAACTTAGTAGTTAACATTCATTAGCATTTAACCCTTATTCACATCGCAAATAAAAACCTAATTACAGAGCAGCGCAGTATTCTACAAGAACTAACACTTCCAAGCACTTAGCACATAGAAACATAACAGATCTGGCATTCATTCACATTACTAAGCACTAAGATACCGCATCAGATGCATCTAACATACATAAAGATGGAAACACTAAGCATAAACCACATTAATCACACAAAGCAACCATAACAAAGGATATATGTGGTTCACCCCCAGCGTGGGGCTATGTCCACCAACTCTTCGTCTTCTTTATTTTCTTCTGTCAATCTCCTTACATGCATAGAGACTCAAAACCAACTCCGCATAGGATAGGAGATTTGCGCATACCTCGCCAGATCCTCCTTCCCTGAGCTAGGTCACAACACAAAGCCTTTACACAACCTCTTATAGTCAGTTTCACTTAGCTCTGCAAGTCTTACACAGTATGCACAGAGCGTTCACAACTATTTGCACTTAACTAACATTAGCACTAAGCCATCGTCATTTCTTACATCGTCTAGCTACTTATTTATACATTACAAGATTGGCCTAAATATGGGTAAACCCATGGGTCGACATCCCATACCTGTTACATAAACCCTAATCCCAAAAAATCTCACAAATGGGGACAAGATCCCACGATCTCTGCTTCGCCTAGCACT
>JZKD02S1401876.1:0-11266 GCA_000966675.3 Picea glauca
CCCTTGGATTCTCCCTCATTTTCTTCATTCCCACCACTCCACCTTCCCTATAAATCCACTCTTCACCTCTACTCACCTCCTCTCCCTTTTCCCCTCTCACCCCACCCCCTCATACCCAACCACATCCCCACTTCCCCTTTGTCCCATCAAACCCTTATCGCCCCATACCCCTATATCCCCACCTCTTCTCAAATCCTATCATTTCTATGCTTGGGCCACTACCTCTACTCAATTGTTATCTCCCCTATATTCTTAGGTATCCAAGGCCATGGACAATATCTTGAAGCACTGTACATTACCTCTATAGGGTTTCCGTTGCCTTTAAGAAATATGTTAGTTCCATCACAACATTTTGATCATTAGGTATGGGTATCAAGGCCTTGATATGGGAAAGGGGGTAAACCAAAGGCTTAGATAAAGTAATCCTCTATCCCAAACCCCATCCATTCATTGGACCCTACCTTTTCCTACATCCTCATCTTCCCTTAGACCATCAATACCCTCTTCCATTAGACCCTTGCTTCTACTCTGACCACCTTCATTCTAGGGAAATATTCCCCCTCCTTGGGAACTCATCACCTCTACCCATATACCCTCTTCCCTAGGTGTTACAAATGAAAACTATTCAATGGATAGGATGGACCATTAATATATTGAAAATTCAAAGAACTGTGCAAATCTTTCTCTAAATTAGCCTACAACAGTTTCAACATAACTATTAGTTGATTATGAGGGACTCACTTGACTCTAGTCACTAGTTGGAGATGATCCTCACAAATTGTTCTTGGTCCAATCATCCTTTCTCCTATCCAATCTTTCAAACCTGTACACAATGAAGAAAAAAACTTTCCTCAAAAAATTGGTAGAAACAAAAAGAAGCATGAAATAACTAATACAAGTAACTATTGTCATGTGAATTACAACTAAAACTAGAAACTTAAATGAGATGACATCAAAGAAAATAACTTATAATTTAGGGGGGGGGATAAGAGAGATATTAATTTTATTGAAATTAAGAGCAATATAAAAAATGTATACCTGACTTTGTTGCTAGCATTGTCCATAATCGTCATCCATATTCCTCCATCCCTAGGCCACTTATGACTGCTTCACCTCCTACACTCTTATTCACACAAGTATGAGGAATACCAGGGGGTCTTAGGCCTCAATATGAGAAAAGGGAGATGTGAACTTCAAGAAATGGGTGCTCCCTAGGAGATGAGGTTCATAAAAACTACAAGGATATCATTCTTGTGACTACTTCAGGTGAGAGGATAACTCTGCTATAGAAACAGTGATTGTCACATTCTCCTTCCATTAGGACTCTTTTTATACCATTTCAATTTGAGACCATTTTCCATGGGATTCAGGGAATTACAAAAGTGGTTTTCCCATCAACTCTACTCAGCAGCATGTAATTTTCATGTTTCTTATATTTTTTAGTGATTTTTGAAGGTACACATTCCTGTGTCGAGGGGAAATAACGTGTACATGATCCTTTAATGAGAATAGGTATCATGTGGATTGTCATGACGAATTTTTTGGCTAATTTCAAAGTGGACCCAAGATGCAGATGATGTGAGTGTAAGGGATCGAAGCCAAATAAGAGAATCTAATTATATTAGCATGTTAGAATATGTAATAACACCAGGGCCCTGTTCCTCCCCTATTTCCTCTAGCCTAGGGGCATATTCCTTCCCCTATAAAAATTCACATCATTTACCCCTAAGTTTGGGCCCTCTTAATCATAGGTACCACATTCCTCTGTCCCATAACTTTAGACCATGTCCCTTCATCCATAACCCTAGCCCCAACCAAAACCCTTGGCCCCTAATTCCCTAGACCATGTACCCCTTGTCTTGGATCCTTCACCAATGGATCCAAAATCCCCTTTACCTCTTCCACATAGTCCTCACCACCCCCACTATAGCCCCATCTTCCCTTGGTTCCTCACCTCCCAACTAGTCCCCCAACACTAGTCCCTTGGCACCCATCTCTTAGACCCTAGATCCCTTTATAATTTTCCCCCACCTCTACCTGACACCTAGATCCATTTACCCTTGGGCATATTCTCCCCTACACCCATTTGGCCCTAGACCCTATGCCTCTAGGGCCCAATAACCCACAATTTGTCCCTGGACCCAAAGCATCTGACACCTCTAGGCTCCTCCAAACATGGGCCCCTATCTCTACCATTAGGATTTTTTTCCCCTACCCCCTCAAGCCCATTATCCATTAGGCATAATCATATTCCCCTAGTTCCCTCCACCCCTATGCCATAGACCCCTTCCCATGATTCTGCAGGGGCTTATGGGTAGGGGTATATCTGTACAGGTTGACATCAGCAAGTCGTATAGGTGGTACGTAGCATATTTATGGGTAGAAGATATTGCCATGATATTTGTTGAGGTTTGGTTGTTTTTATTTGTATGGTTATTGGACGACAATGTTGTCCTCATATTTTGGTGATATTTGTATTGGCTGAGAGGACAAGGTTGTCCTCAGATTTGTTGATATTGTACTGGCTGGGAGGGATAGTTTTTCCCTCATAATTTCTGAATTTAACAAGGTTACAAAACTGAAATATTGTGTCTCATATGTGTTTATGATTCATCTTGGGTCTTTTGTTTTTTCGTTGCATACAATTTCAGTCAATAATTTTCAATGTAAAATTGTTTAGTGATAGCAATTAGGGTTTTACTGTTAAATCACTAAGAAGCAATTTTTCAGATCTGAAAATTAGTCTCATAAAATTGTATGTGAAAATTGACATATATGTTATAATTATTCTTGATATGGAAAGGTACTCAAATAGATCCATACTTCATTCACTTCACAAATATATACTTATCATTAGGTGGTCAAGAGAGGGGGGCGTAGTCTTGGCTAACAAACTTGCTACTTTGATCCCTTGAGGTCACCGGGGAATCCTCCCATGTGGTGGACCTCCTCCATCAACAAAAAGAGTGGATTTATTATTGAGGTGATAGTGGTAGGATTTCTTATAGTTACACAAGGTTTGGGATACTTGTGGTGGGATTTTCAAAAGTACAAATCATGCAATAACATTTTGGCACCATTTTCAAGGAGGAATGAGTCATTCTCCTCAATGACATATATTTGGAAACCCTAGCTTGCTTCCCCACTACACCCCTACCTCTACTTGAGAACTAGCCCCCTTTGTGTCTATTCCCCTTCCTCCACTTAGAACCTATCCCCATCTACCCCTAGGCCCCAACCTCTACCTGACCCCTAACCTTCTCTACACTTGGGCCTTATGCTCGATATTCCCATATCTCTTCCTCAAGGGTCCACACCCCCTGCACCTTCATCTTACTTCCCTAGTCATTTCCCTAGGTCTCAAACCACCTTCAATCTTATCCTTCGATGAAATATTTTCCCTCGGGAAGCTCCACACCTTCTCTATCCCTAAAGGTACACGTGTCATTTATGAGTTTTTGGAATATTGCTCACAAGAGAAAGCACACACTCTTGGAGAAATGTTGGACATTATGTTGGACCTAGTGTTATGGAGTTGGCATTGATGTTAAAGAGGGTCAATATTATCATCATTATAAATGGATAATCCAATATGGATCCATACAAGTCACAGATAGAGTATTTAATAAGACAAGGTTTATTAAAAGAGGCACTATAAATGAGAAATGTCCCAACAAAAGTATGTTGTTCATCTTTGAAGATATCCTTGGAAAAACTTTGCAATGGAACCTCAAAGAAATTATCAATATTTATTGTTCTCTAAATGCAAGGAGAAAGGAAAAAAGTCTGGTGCTTCAATAAAATATAGTAGGTGCCAAGGGTCTAGTATAAAAATCTTAGCAAGGGAGATGCTTCACATATCCTTCATTACTTAGTTCTTGAAGAATTTTGTTGTAGAAGATATTATGAAGAGTGACATTTACATATCACTACCATCCATTCTCAAAGTGAACAAAAGCAAGGACAAAGATCTTCTCTCAGGGAATATAAGACCCTGTATGAGAATTGCCTCAAATAAGGTGGATAAACAATGATAGAGATAGAATGATGAATACATCAAATAAATACAGGGATCAAAATAGACATGATCCTAATCTACCTAAGATTTTCTTTCCTCCTTTTATTTTAAGGATCGATGCTTTGATTGTCATTATATGTGTGAGAAAAATGTAAGAAATTGCTAGGAATCTCATTGTGATCATTAGATCACTGGACTACAAGTCCCAGGAATTGTCAAATCCAAAAATCAACATTGTTCGTTGGATCAGAATGGAAGGACGGTCAGACAGCTCGAATTGAATTCATGTTTGAAATAACATGAGCATTAATTACCAAAGGATAATGCGAAGTAACATCATGTTAAATTTAGTTATCCATGTGTCAACATTATGTCTTATCACATTTTGGCTTGGGATTATTTTGATTCTATCTTTCAAATTCGAAATTAATGAGGACCGTCTACTCAACCGATGATTAAAACCCAACTGTCGATTTGATTAGCGCACATATAGTCCTGGACCGTTCACTCAACACTTGATCAAGTCTGAACTATTGATTTGATTGGTGCCTAGGAAAGCACTTTCTGCGCTCGCTCTCAGTCACAGGTCAAGGTCATAGGGAAAATACGAAGATGTGATAAGTTTAAATGTTGGATAGCACCTAGGTATAGGGTGTGGTCACATCATGAGTTAAAAAGGTTCCTTCTAACTAGTGTATAGAACGGGCCTTGTGCCTTGTTTGTCTAAATATGTTAGTCACAACATTTTGGTCCTATGAAAAAGGGGGCACGAGCTAGCATTTTTCCATTTTGATACAAGAAAATGCACCATAGAGCTAATTAAATCTTAAATCTAATATATTGGAGGATTGAGAATGCAATGAAAGCATGGGATCAAAATAGAGGAGTCGATCCATGCATGTGATCGACTCATAAGGACTAAAAACATGATCAAGATAAATATGAAAACAAGGAAAATGAGATTTCAAACTGTAATTGAAAAGATTTTATGAAGATTTATAAATAATAACAAAAGAGGAAATCTATTCATAATGAAAATGACAGCATTATTGTTATTTTATTAAACAAAATGAAAAAAGGCACATTGGTTCATTTTCTCTTTTACAAAGAGACACATTGGTTCAATGTCATACACATTTTTGGAAGACTATATAAAACAAAAAAATGTGGTGAAGAAGGGGGTGTCTCTGCAAGCTAATTCAGAAGTTCTAAACACAGGCAGAGTCCAAGGAAGAAATTTGAAACATTCACATGAAGTGAGGGTGGAAGGGAAGATAGGAGTCCTCTACAGGTTGGAGCCTGAATAATAGGGAGTTGCATCTTCCTCAAGTTGGTGCTTGAAAAGAGAGGGTTGGAGTCCTTTACAGGTTGGAGCTTGATCTACAGGGAGTTGCAGCTTCCTCAAGTTGGTGCTTGAAAACATGGGATTGGTGTCTCCTTGATTTGGTTCTCAAAATAAGAGAGATTGGTGTCTCCTACAAGTTGTATCTTGTCAATGAAATATAAATTTTATGATTCTTACATTTTAAAATATGTGTTCTATACTTTCTTGTTGATCAATTATTATAATTTTAATAATTAAATAATCGATTAAAAATATGAAAAAGAATCAATGTTGACTCACCCCCCCCCCTCAGTATTGAACAACATTTAAATAATCAGTATCAGAGCAGGTTCCTTCACCACAGTCTAACCACTGGAAGGCAGATTCTGAGAAATCACAATGGATCAACAAGAAGGAATGTCCTCTAACATAGCACCATTGTTCAAAGGAAATGATTATGCATTTTGGAGTATCAGGATGAAAATTTATCTGATGGCTCTTGGATGTGATGTTTGGATATCTATGGTGAATAGTTACATCGCACCAACTATTGCACCTACAGACGATGATGCAAAGAATCTCTACAATGATAATTTAATCATTGTTAATGCAATTCTGGGTGGATTACCAAACTCTGTATTTGTAAAAGTGATGCATTGTAAATAAGCAAAATAAATTTGGGACAAACTTAAAATCATCTATGAAGGAGATGGAAAAGTTAATCAAGAAAAAATTCAAACATACTGAGGGAAGTTTGAGAGTCTAGAGATGAAGGATGAAGAAAACATTGCAGAATATCTTCAAAGAATGGTTGAAATTGTCAATTCAATCGGAGCATTGGGAGAAGAATTAAAAGACAAAATTATTGTCCAAAAAGTGTTGATAGCAATATCAATGAGATATGATTCCAAGGTATCTACCTTGGAAGATCGATAAGACCTTGACAACCTTACAATGGATGAACTTCATGGGATTCTTATAGCCTGTGAAATGAGAACAAGGCAAGGAGGGCCATCAAAGGGGGAAACAACCTTTAAAGCATCAAAAGCAACAAAGAACCATGATTATGTGCCAAATGAAAATCACTCAGACATATCAGATGAAGAAGAGGCTAACTTTATAAGGAAACTCAAGAAAGGATCTAGGAAATACAAAGGGAAGTTACCTCTCAAATGTTTCAACTATGGAAACATTAGGCATTTGCCTCCAAACATCCCTATCCCAAGAAGGAGGATAATGATGATGAAGAAACTTATAGCCATAAATAACTTAAAAGGGGAAAAACTGGAAACAAGAAGAAATTCTACAAGAAAAAAAAAAACTTGTACTCCAAAGAAGACAGTAGTACATTTGACAAGAGTGAAGGTGACGAGACAGAGCTTTTATTTATGGGCATATAAACTCAAAATAACACTACTGATGATAATATTGAAAATGAAGGAAATTCTGAAGTTGAAGGAGAAGTAGACCTTGAAGAAGAACTTATTATTTCTCTTAAAGAACTGAGAAAATACAAAAGGAAGAATAATGCATTAAGAGAACTATTAGAATATGAAGTAGAACAAAAATAAAGAGAAAAGAAAGTTTCAAAAACCATCAAGGAGACAGAACAAATCATTATTGAATTGAAGACTCAACTCCAAGAAGCCAGAATAATTGAAGAGGTCATAAGTAAACAAATCGATGAAAAGAAACGAGACTGTGAAAATCTAGAAAGGAAAATTGAGAAAGGAAACAACCAATCAAGATTTGAAAATAGTTCAAAAATATTGGATGATGTTCTTAATATTCAAATATCATCGAGCAATAAGACATGACTGGGTTATGATCAAAATAAATCTAACAAAGGATCTAACTCTACATATCAGGAAACTGATAAAAATCCAAGAAGTTATGCAGTTTCCCTTCAGAGCTCTTTCAAAAAGGAAGAAACCAAAGTAAAGACTGATTCTAATCAACAGAAATATGTTGTCCCTTCAAAAGAAAATGAATGTAGAAGGAATACAACTACAATAAGAACTCCCCAAAAAAGGTATCAACATATATTTCTTGGCTATTTCTTCTCTTGCAATAATTTTTGGCATAAAGCATTACATTGTAGAGCTTATGGAAAGAAAAAGCATAAAAGTGTTCAAAGATATGGTTATAAGAACAACAAGAATAATAATAATCAAGGGAATAGAAACTATAATTAATTCTCTCCATTACAAGATTACAATGTTGAATGCTACAAATGCAACAATTATGGTCACAAATATAGTGACCGTAGACTACCAAAGCATCCCGTAAAGACTTCCAACATTCAAGAAGAAAAGCATAAGAATACATGGAAAGAAAAACAAATGGAAGAAAAAGAAACAGAGTGTAAGGTAGCCTTATATGCTAAAAATAAAAGAAGCCAATGGTATGTTGACAGTAGATGTTCAAAGCATATGACAGGAGATCAAGACAAATTCCTCAATCTGAAAAGGAAAGAAAAATGAAGAGTTACTTTTGGAGATGATGTCTCTGCCAATATAATTGGAAAGGGTACGATCAGTCTTGAAAATAACAAAGCTAAAGCAGAAAATGTGTTATTAGTTGAAAATATGAAGACCAATCTCCTCAATGTGAGTCAAACATGTGATCAAGGACACATTGTTGGCCCTTGACCAAGTTTTGGGAGATACTTGGTCATGTTTGACCATTTTTGGGACTTCGACAGCCGTCGAAGGAGGAGCGCAAGACGGAGCGGAGATCACGGGATCTCGGCTCACTTTTGGGTCCATTTTGGGTTTTTGGGAATATGTAACGGGATTGGGATATTGGCCCATGGGTTTTTACGCATTCTTAGGACTATTTTGTATGTATAAATAGTAAGCTAGTGAGCTAGAGGAGAGCGGCATCTATGTGATGTATGCTAAGTGCATGTAAGGTATGTAAGTGCTTTGTGCCTATATGAGACTTGCAGGGCTAAGTGCTAGTCATTGTAGGAAGTTGGAAAAGGATTTGTGTTGTAACACAAGGAAGAAGGATCTAGCGAGTTGTGCAGATCTTATGTCTTGTGCGTAGTAGGGTTTTGGTGGCTTTGTGCTATAACCGATTGAAGACACTAATAAAGAATAAGAGTTGGTGCACGTAGCCCTAGGGTGGGGGTGAACCACGTAAATCTGTGTGTTATTCTTTGTGCTTCGACTTGATGTGTTTATCCCTTCTTTTGTTAAGTGCTTTGATATATTTAGATATATCTACTTATGCTTTGTGCTTCTTAGAGGTGTGTGAATTTTATATCTGACATGTACGAAGGTGCTTAGTGCTGATTTACCGGATATGATCTGCATTATTATTGCTAAGTGTTGAGATACCTTAGATCTAAGTAAATGTTGCAATGCTTTGTGTTATCTGCGAAGTATAGTAAGGGTTGAATATTGTCGAATGATCGGTACTAAGTGTTATGTAAGTGATATAATCACATATATGTGTCCCAGCTAAGGTTGCAAACACCTAAGTCTTGCAACCACCCCTGCCTCTACCTCGGGTCAGACTTCATCTGCTTCGCAGGTGTTGCCCAAAGGGCCGGTAGTTAGGGCTTTGTTGGTGCACTCTCGAGTGCTAAACCTTGGGTTTGCCCCTGTGCCAACACACATACTCATATTTGACTCTCAAAAATGTGAAATTAAAAAAGAAGACTCGGTAAAATTAGTGGTTGTTGCACCCAGGACACCAATCAATGTATGTATCTTAAACATAGAAGAAGAATAAAAATGTTGTGTGATCCCAATAGATGAAATTTGGCTATGGCACAGAAGAATGGGACACATAGGCTTTGATAATTTGATAAAATTTAGTAAAAAGGAAGCTATGAAAGATATGTCAAAGATTATTAAACCTTCAAACTTTGTTTATAAGCACTGACAACATGGAAAGCAAACAAAAGTAAGATTCAAGACAAAAGAATAATCTACATTAAAACCATTAGAACTTTTTCATGCCGACCTATGTGGACCAATAAGAACTAAAAGCATACAAGGTGAACATTACTTCATTTTATTCATTGATGACTATACTAGAATGACTTGGGTATCCTCTCTCAAAGACAAATCAGAAGCATTCAAAAAATTTAAAGTCTTCAAAGCACATCTTGAAAATGAGACTGATCTCAAAATCAAGTGCCTAAGATTAGCCAATGGAGGGGAATTTACCTCAAATGAGTTCAACAAATTTTGTGAAACTCATGCAATTAAAAGCCACTTTTCAAATCCGAGAACTCCTCAACAAAATGGAGTTATTGAAAGGAAAAATAGAATTGTTCAAGAAGTAGCCAAAACTATATTAAATGAAGCCAAACTCCCAAATATATATTGGAGAGAAGCAGTGTATACAACAGTGTACACACTTAACAAAGCACAACTTAGAGTTAACCATGACAAGACACCATATGAGTTGTGGTTTGGCAGACCAACATCAGTCAAACATTTCAGAGTCTTTGGGAGCAAATGCTATATTAAGAGAGATGATAATAACTTAGGAAAATTTGATTCCGAATTAGATGAAGGAATATTTCTTAGTTACTCATCCAACAAAAAGGCCTACAGATGTTATAACCTGAGGTTGCACAAAATTGTGGAAAGAGTAAATGTAAAAGTGGATGATCTAAAATCAAGAAGAATCAAATCTCAAGATAATTTACTATTTGATGAAAAGAGAAGAAATGATGATGATTTCCACCATGAGTTATAATTACCACAACTGATGTCATGTTCCTTGTTTTCAATGCCAGGAGTCGGTTAAAGATACCTCCAAGATCTTGCATTTATGAGCCCTGATAATGGTTTTTGATTTGAAAAATTCATGAATGTTTCGCTGCTCAAACTCATAGTTCTGACTAGGCGACAATGGTGTGACCAAATTTGATGATGAGGTAGATTTGATGGCCAAAATGTTCGCAACTTCATCCTGATATTTCGTTGAACATTCCAACAGGTGTCTACTCCACAGGTATCCCGTGTTGCCTCCTCTACATATTATTTTTCATAAGAAAATTGCGCTAAGTTTTTGGTTTATCGAGCTTGCACAGTTGTAAGGGACTCATCTTTGCATGATAGCCTTGTCTCCTCTCTTTTTTAGACCTGTTAACTCCATTGCCTATATCTAGGTTAGATTACTTATGTCTTCCATATCCATTGAAGTTTCAAGCACCTAAATAGCCTATCCTCTTCATACACATCGCGCTACCCAGTGGCACTACTTAAACCCCTCTGTGTCTCCCCTGCTTCCTTCCATTTTGGAATTAATCGTTTTACTCAGTTGCAAAGGGCCAATTACAGCTTACCCCCTCACTATCTACACTCTCAAATACCAGACTAAATCTAAGGGTGTAATTCCCACAGTCAAGCTTGGCTTACCAACACCAGTCTATTTTAAAAGTTCAACCTTGTACATTTGAAGCTCGATTTAAAGTCTTCTTGGTTATTACTATCCCATAAGCCTTTAAAAGATCTCATTCTAAGCCATGGAAACTCGTCAATCGAGGAAGACACACAAAGGTGGTAAGGTGGTTAGGACATAACCTGTGGACATGCATCTTTTTTATACAGATCCCATGGCAAGGGAGGTCTTTCAAAGAGTGGGATGCCTCTCTTTCTGCCAGAATATGCAAAGAGTCCATACAGAGGTAACAAGATAGTTTTCATCACACTTTGATGGTAGGAGAACCAAAGTTGTGGATTTGGAATTTTAGGTGACTAAAGCCTCTATCTCAGCTGCAACAGGAATCCCCATTACGAGTGAAAAGTAGTTCAAAGCCATGGATTTGAGTTCAGCCTATGCTAAAGATCTCTTTGAACTTGAACATCAAGCCAGTGATTTGTCTAAAGGAGTGCCAAGGGGTCAATTGATTGAACAAATTGACATAATTTTGAATATCATCCAGAGATATTTTACAT
>JZKD02S1401898.1:0-11266 GCA_000966675.3 Picea glauca
TTTTTTTTTTAATCCAACCTACAGAATGTTGTAGTGATGGCTTTCCCAAATTGTTAATAGGAAAAATTGTGTAGGAATTTCGCAACCAGAATGCAGGAGGCATGGTTGTGCAACAATACATCCATGTTATTCCTTTTCTGTTCTATTTCTTTCCCAAGGGTTAGGGTTTTTAGGGTTCCTAAAGATAAGGGTTTTCCTTGTGCTATAGCTCTTTGATATACATGTAGGGTTGAATAGTAGTACTTGACCCAATGTCTCAGGGCACAAACTAAGGAGACTTGACCGTAACCTTATCCATACTACCCAATTACCCAGGTACTAGAGAGTATCTTCCCGAGTGTTGTTATCGATGTCACCATAGTAGTCAGGTGGTCAATCGACTGATCTATAGTTGGTTTCAGGAGACCTAGGAGACTCATGATATACCTAATGGTACATGGAAGTGATGATCGTACATAGATTCTATCTGATGCAATATTACTCGAAGGGGTACCAATAGGGGTTACAAAGGTTTCTAACGAGGTGAAAATTTTGTTTTGAGTAATCCCATGAAACTGTATGTATTTCCTTCATGTATTCTTCCCTAGCTTCAGTTTTACCCTATGAACAACTGATCTTTATGATTTAAAGATGTTGAAAATACACATCTCTACCTTGAAAAGGAATTCCCACAAATTATGCAGAGGAAAGTGCTCTTATACCACTTGTTAGGTATGATATGTATTATAATAAGCAGAAACGGAAATATCACAGCAAATACTAGCCAAACAACAAAATATAGAGAAACAAAACACCAAAAATGATACCTTTATTGATATAAATCCAAGTTCAGTTTCCTCTTTGAGGGGGAAATCTCCAGAAAAGTAGAGCTTTATTACAATAATTCTCAATACAAGACTTTCCCATGCCTTCTACTTATATTTATATTAATTATATCTTCTAAAGAACATTCTAGAGGAAGTTATTTCTAGAATTAGGAGCTTCTATTAAGACTTCTTACATTTTCCTTGTTCACATTATTATATAGGCCTTCTTTACTAATTCAACATTTATTACATAGAAAACATATTATTCTACCTACTTGAGGGGTTAGGGAGGTTAGGTCCCTAACAAATTGTGGTAAAACTAGGAATTACAAGAAGGATTGTAGATCTAAAAGTGTTGAGAGAGGGAAGGGATATGATGATGTTCCTTCCACAAAAGGGAAGACCTCATAAGTGGAAGGAGGGGATGTGTCCTTGGCTTCTTCAAGCACACATGCATATCATGACGTATGATCAATTGTATCATATGATTATTTTCATATGACTCCCTAGAGGGACTGGTTTTGTGAATATGAAAAATATAATGGAGGTGACATTTTCCTAGGACATGATTTGACATCCAGAATCAAAAAATGTGGAAAATTCAAGTTGCAGCTCAAGGATCCAAGTGTACATACTATGCTTGAAAAGGAAACATGCAAAATAGTTCAAGGAGAAATGGTGTTGATGAGGGGATTTTGGAATGGAACTCTCTACACATCATTGGGAGGAACTATTAGTAATTGGTGTAAAAGTTCTATTGTCACTACAAGGAAAACAACTTATAGCAAAGGTTTTTTCACAGTTTTTTAGTGTTACAAGATTGGGAAAGTTTTTCAAAAACAAACTCTGCTACAACCTCTGTTATTCGTAGTGGAGGTTTTAACTGATGTTTCCTATAACTTAAAATAAACTGGGCGGGCCAAGGTGTTTTTTGTTCTTGAATTGGTAACATGCATCAGTGCGTACATAAGAATAAAACACTAGTGCTCGTATAATTATTATGCACTAGTTCTGTATTTTTTTTGTTATATGTTGCACCAGTTCTCATATAAATATTACACACCAGGTCATTCGTTTTTGTTTTATGGAACACCAATGCTCATATAATTTGTATGTACCGGTTCCTATATTACCATGTGCACCAGAGGGAAGTGAAATTTCAAACATTTGAGGTGATATGTTGGCGCCATTCTTTTGTTATTAAGCACTAATGCATATATTATATGTAAACTAATGGTGTGTATTGTAATCATGTGAACCATAATATTCTGAAATAATAAATATAATCCTAAATATAATAAATATAATCATAAGTTATGTCATTTAAAGTAACAGTGCTTGTTCACAATTTTTAACACCGATGATTCAATGTAATTAATAGGCACCGATTCATATGACTCATAAAAATGCACTAGTGTCTATTTTATAGCATGTATCATTTAGTGAGTTCAAAATAATATAATTCACTGATATGTATATATTTTAATTAATTTGTTTTTTGACAAATATTCAGTTAATCATCCCAAAATAAAATATTTTTTATAATAATATTTTTTTTTGTATTTTGTTATTGCATTTTGATATAATGATTGCATTAAAGTGTTATCCAACATATTACACATATATTATTTTGAACAATGTAAACCATCCATATATTAATTAATCATCCACGCAATATTTAACAACATTCGACAATGCAATAAAATAAGAAACCCATTTTATTATATATGAATAAGACACCCATTGTCATGCAAAATGGGACAACATGAAGTCCAAAATAATCAAAATGCAATCAATATCTAATTGTTACACCTATTGGTAACATGTTCTCATGCAATTGGGACAATATGTCAAGTACATTAAACAAAATCTTGATTTTCATAGATAAATATTCCAAAACATACAACTTGCAGTAACATTCAATTACATTGATTGTCATTCATCACTTGCATTGTTTTCATTGCTCGAGTTGCATGCATACCTCATTTCTTCATCAATTGTAGACGATATTGTACTTTGGTTATTTAACCTATTGTTTCCTTGATCGACTTGTTTTTGATGTTACGTCTCTTCATGTTCCATCTACAAACATAGAAATAAAGTGTAATAAGTATATCTACATTTATATAGTAGAATATACATGATTGCATAAATCAAAAAGTGTACCATAGAAGCGACCATTTCATAAAAAAATACACATTTTTTTGAAGCCGTGTTGCATGTTTTCTCTCAAAATCTCTTATGTTGGCTACACTCCATACTTTGTTTCATGCATGTTTAATACACCATGACAAAGCATAATTGATGTAATTAATCTAAAAGTTTCTTGTTGTTTCATTAATTATAAAACAATGAAAGTTAAACAACATAACTACTGACAAATTGTTTAATTAAACCTTGATAATTCAACATATACTCACAACCCATACTTAACCCAATGTCGATCAATTTTTGGTTGGTTGTTATTTTGTATGTTAGCACCTATTGGGAGACATCCATGGATGAGTGTAAATCAAATATTTAAATATAAATATCACAACAAATATGAAATCTTAAGTAAGTCTGAAAACGTGAGTACTCACAAACTTTTCTATCAACACTTTTCTTCCTCGATGTCATGTCTTATGTGTTGAATGGGTTCCATTTTTTTTCTTTTCTGCAACAAAACAATTGAAAATTAGTATTTCATGCGATAATAAAATTCAATGTACATAAAAGAATAAATGAATTATTACATACCTTTGATGCACATTGTTGTTGGGATGCCTCCTCCCATGATGCAATTATGTTCATTTCTTTTTCATCTCCTTGTACACTTTTTTGGACATCCCCACCAACATGTATTGTCTCTCCCCTCATTTTCCCCTTGGAATTTTCATAATCTTCCCGAAAAACAAAAATCATAATATTTCTTTTTTAAATCGACATGAAAGTGAATATAGCAAAAAACAAAAAATGGTATTTTTTGGGACATATTATAGAAAAAAAAGTTTAGTAATAATACTTTTTCTATTGCAACTCTCATAGGTCTCATTGACCATTTCTCCTAAAACACTTCTTGTTCTTTATGTATAACCTGATTCTTGGAGTCATTGGGTTCATTTTTGTATTGTAAGTGGAAAATATGTTTATATGTTCTTTCCACTATATCCCTCATAGTTTTATGGAAAAATCCCTCCCTCTTGTTAAATTCTAGCACCACTATAGATGAACTGACGACCAAGTCATCATCATTTACATCCTTCATCATCTTTGTATTCTTAGGACAACATTATGTTCTCTCGCTATTAGTCCCTCCCTGCACACCATAAAAAAAATGTGAAATTGAGTGTTTAAAACATGTTAGTGATTGATGTTAAGAAATTCGTTTTTAGTAAAAAGTCAAAGAAAAACTTTGTGTTGATTACCTTTTGATCCACCTAATTCCTCCCTTTGCAACATTTTCATAAATCTGTTACGCTCTTTGGCACTAAGATTGCAAACAATCTTATTGAGTTTCTTCAAGTTTTTCTATGCATGACACGCCTTAACCAATACACATCATTAATTTAAACCTACAGATAATTCAAATATATTAAATTTTTAATAAAACTTAAAGAACTTACCTTTTTATCTTGTTGGGATGAGCTGTCATCACGCTCATTCGAATAATTTGTTGTCCTTGAACTTCTATTGGCCAAATTTTTATAAAAAACAATCCAGGAATCATCAAATATAACAATTATGAAATATTTTTACACAATAATATTTTGGTGTTTATAATAAAATTGTATGCATTGGTGTGTTAAACATATTTATACACAACGATATATGATTATCGTGTTATTATGGAATTAAAAATGTTTTGTTTACAAATTGTTATATTCATGTGGTGATCTGTAAAGTAATAGAAGCATCGGTGCTTGATTACTATTTATTGAGCACTGCCAAACTCTTGAACAAATTTAAAACATGATATTTTTTTTATATTAAAAACAATTTTATTTACATTTTAAACTCAACAGTGTTGTTGATAGAAACAAACGCATATGTGTGTTATTACTATACAGTGTGCACCAATTGTCAAAAGGAAAACATATGATATTGAGACTATTGTTAGTACTACAGATCAACATAAACATAGGGGAAGAGTGGAAAATGAAAGCACTCATTCTCCCAGCCGGAACCAATTGTTGAAAGGAAAACATATGATATTGAGAATATTGTTAATACTATAGATCAACATAAACAAAGGGGAAGAGTGGAAAATGAAAGCACTCATTCTCCCAATGTTTCACAGAAAAGTGGCCCACCCAAGCAAAGTTTTCATTCAACAACACTAGGAAAAAAGAAGTCTTAAGCTAATAATTCTAATTCCAGAGGTGTAAAAAACCCTCCAAAGGGAAGGTTGGAGTGGTCTCATAAAATCCAATTTAAAAGAAAAAGACAAAATTCTCAACAAGAGGTAGAATAGAATGTACCTGAGAATGATTTATCCTTGAAGATATGGATCTAGACATTGACATCGAGAATATAGAATTTTCTAATGATGAGCAGAGATTGCAAGAAAGTAAGGAAGTTGCAGCTAAAATTAAAATTCAAGAAGAAGTCTTTTCAGAGGAGGAATCCTTCACTATACATAATGCCTTATTTGATAAAATTTCCAAAAAATTAATTTTTGAAAGACTTAATTCAAAAAATAAAAGAATCCAAGGAAAATATCATTCATAGTTAGATCCCAGTGGTGTACCACCTTCCAGAATTTCCAAAATTCACATAGCTACGAGAGATGCTTCAGAAATTTCAGTTGATGATATGGAAGATGAAAATATCATGCTTAAATAAAGGGTTAAAGAATTAGAGTGTACTCTAATGGCACCCCCTATATTTTCTACTCTGGTTTCAACAGTCCAACCTTGGAAAATATCTTATAAAACCACAGAATCAAGGTTAAGGTTGAAGGGAACATCGAATCTACTTGCTACAATTAGATGCTATATTTGAAAAAACATAAAGAAGAGGATGTCTCTCATTTTAGAGACATGGGATTTAGCAAGAAACTTTGTCTCTTTGGGTTCCAAGATTTAAAATTTTAGAGAATATCTACATGTTGACCTAAAAAATAATGAAGGTTTTTATAAAGATGGTGTAATTACATTTGTTCTGAAAATTTCTAGTATGAATGAACTTAGGAGAAAATAAGAAGATGTTTCATCCTTGAAACGTGTAAAACAATTGAAAGTATGTTGGATGAAGAGAAATAAAACCTTAAAGGAGTTATTAGATTATATTGATATTCTAAGTGTTAAAAAAGGGGAAGCATATTTGAAGTTGGTCAAGTTAGACCTTGCAGGAACTACTGGTGAAGTACAAGATCCTAAATTGATTTCAAACTCTATTCTCATGACAAGGGAAAAATTTGAAGAGCATGTAGAAATATCAAAGGGTATATCGGCAGAGAAGTTCAATAGCATGACCAAGTATATAGAGCAAGAAATTGAAAGTTGGCTTGTATAATATGTAAATAAAAATAAAGACATTGAAGTTACATTGCAACAAATTTCAATTGATTTTAGAGCATTTGAAAATACATTATTTGATATAAGAGTAAAACATGAGATAATTGTTGCTCCTATGCGCAAATATATTGAAAATTGGTTAAAGTTAGATTTAATTAAAATTATCGAAGAGGATCAAACAGAAGCGGTTAGTATCGGCCAGGAAACTACCGCCAAGGAGAATATAAGAAAAAAATCGGCCAAAAATAACCAGAAGAGATTTCATCACAATGAGTAATACAGATCAAATTCTTCCCAATTTTTTTCTATTCATGTTCAGAAGTCATCCGGTTGTGTTTTATCTGTCCCAAGAAAAACATAACTAATTTTCTGATCTTTCTCTTTGTCTTCCTTTCAGGTCCATCCCTATTCACATTCTTATCTTTATTTTATGGTCCACGGGAGCCAATCCCAGTCCAACTTTGGAAAAAAAAAATGATTTTTAAGACTATCAAAGACTATAATATTTTTTTGAAAAATCCCAAAGAACTACTTTGGGGATAAACTTTAATAATATCTTTTGAACTCTTAGTTTTGAGCATTAGATATTAATTTTTCCTATCATATTATATTTTGTTTTGAGTGAAAAGACTCTTTTAAAGTTCTCTCATATATGGTACTTTATCTTCCCTTCCGTGAATGTGATAAAAAAATAATTGAAATCTATGATGGATGTGAGATTTATGTTATGTTATGTTATTTGTAATTGTTATTTTTGTATAATATTTATGCAAATATCATATTTTATGAGTGAAATTCCTAGTCCCTTTCTCAGGAATTCTTTGATGCATGTATATTATGTCACTTGATTTGATTCATAAATATTTGGAGTTTGTTGTTTTGCACTCTCCTATTCAGGGATAATTTTAAGGATGAAAATTTATATTAAAATTTAGAAACTTGAGATAATTTTACTAGTCCTTAATATGCAAAATGTAAAATGTTTGGCAATACTTTTGTAAAATAATTCAAAATTTTAAGGATTTTATATAGTTTCTATAAAATTTTGGCGATTTTTAAGGTAAAATAATTTTACTCTATGGAATTTGGGTGAATCGTTTTTAGAAAAAATGGAAATTTGCGAATGTTTTTTTAGGAAAAACCTTGGATAATTAGCCCATCTGTGAAATTTATCCCTTAAAACAATCCCAATGAAGAGGTATTTTACGTTGTATGGAATATGTTTGTACACCATGCATGATTATCCAAGACTAGGAGTTTTATTTAGTAAGCATGTTGATTGATTTTCTTATATCTGTAATGTTATTTGGCATACTTAATTTGGTGAAACTATATTTTTGACACTAACATGCTCTGTATACAATAATGTTGCAGGTCTTGTAATAAAAGGGTGTCATGGAGGTAAATTTTGTGGATATTCTATAAAGGATAGGTGGTCCAACCACCTATGAAATCCAGTGTATGACTGTACGAGGGTATTCCTCCCACAAGACCACCCTTATAAAAGAGTTGCATCTTCTTTTAATGCTAACCCAGAGACAACCTAGAGACTTGAAATAATCACATCGACAGATTCGATTAGGGAATATGAAACAAACAAGGAGAAGGAAATGAAAACATTGTTTGATTCAAATGGGGAACCTATGTTCGATGATCCTGAATTTTTTGACACCTACGTTGAAAAAATTCCTATTGGGATGAAAATGAAATCTATATTTTATGAGCTTCCTTATTGGGAGCATATTAAGATTTACCACTTTCTATATCCCATGCATGTATTCAAAAATGTTTCATCTCATTTATGGAGGCACATATCATAAAAAAAAAGTGATCCATTGATTGTTAGGAGAGATATTATTTCTTCAAATGCTAAAAAGAGACATTGTCCAAGAAAAGAAAGTAAATGAGAGGTTGGTCCCTCTTGGTCTTTTAAAGAAGGTGATGTCCCATGGATTTTGAAGAAATTTGATCTTTCTATGGAGAACGATGTTATATTGGGTGTGAAATAACCTTCTTTATATGGGTCGACTCTACAACATTGCTTCAATGTAGAAGGGAATTTGTCGAGGTTGAAATCACATGACCATTTGAACCTTCTAGGGGTATATATGTTGAATACAATATTATTTTTCTATAGTGTAGGTTAAAATATACTATTCTCTCACAGTTTTATAGAAATTAATAATGTGTGTGTCTATTTTGTAGTGTTGTTATCCTTTGCTCAAGCATTGTTTTGTGAACCATGAATTCCCCCAAGACCCGTGACATGCTATATCAAAATTATCTACATTTGTACATTAGATCACATAAAAGGATATACATATGGATTTCATTCCACAATGGCATCGAGAGATAGTTGATATTGTTTGTATGTTTAAGAATGAACTTCCCACAAGTTTTATGGACTTGCAAGTCCATATTGTAATTCACCTACTTGGTGAGGTTGAATTAGTTGGGGTGTTCTCATGTCATTTGATATTCTTCTTAGAGAGGTACATACAAAAATTGAAGGGGTTTGTTTGAAAAAGGGAAAAAATAGAGGGCTCTATGGGAGAGGGGTACATAGTATACAATTCATTTTATTATGCTAGTGAGTACATCAAGGAAAATAATGACACACTAGGGGCAGTGGTGTAGGAAAACCAACAGGATCGGGACAAAAGGGAAGGGGAGTTACTTCAAACGAATGGGAAAAGGTGCATGATAAAGAGTAAGTCACTTATTTTTTGTCAAATTTGTACAAAGAAACTATTTACACTGAAGTTGATAATATATATTTGATCCCATATTATTTTTTTCGAATTCTTGTATACATGATAAATGAATTTAGAAATTGATTTCATCATTAAATTCATTTTTAAAAACGCGGAAGCAATGCAACCATGGGTCGCATTGTATGAAGAGAAAAAAAAAGGAAATGGGACAGTGATAGGAAAACATTCAGACAATTGAATGGTAGAATCATACCTTGTCCTGATCATTTAAAATAAAATATGCCAAAAATATGTCCCAACAGTTGGGTGCCTAACCAAATCACAGAAAAATATGGGGTGTCTGATCATTACCCACATGGAGAATATATGTATGCACTAAACATAGGGATTGGGTGCAACAACTATGTAATAATATCTTTGGGTACCACATTCAATTTATAATGCACATTTGAATTGTAACATGTATTATGTTTTTATTAATTCTCCGGTTATCAAACATATCACATCGTCCTTTGTTCACATTTTTACATGTACATTTGTTCCCATCTATGTGGGCATATGGCCATCATTTTCGCACTGAGGATGTCGGTCATGGAAACATCACACAAGATTGTGGAGTCAAGGTTGATTTCGACCAATTTAGTCATGCTAGTCACTGTGATCAAAACCTAATAGAGGGGAAGTTAGGTTACATTGGAAATATACAAGAGATCATGAAAGTGAACTTCTCATCTTTTCAATGTGTTATTTTTAGATGAAAGTGGTGGGATAGATTTGACCAAAGAAACGTAAAGGAAGATCATGATAGTGGCATACTATGTATTAACTCTAAAAAAATGTTGGTTGAAACTAAAGAGCCTTACGTTTTCCCAAAACATTGCAACCAAGTGTTTTTTTACCCAATTGTGTTGGATGGGAATTGTTGGTTCGTACTGAGACATGATCCAATATAAAAACATATTTTTGAGACAACAATTTTATAATGCCATGTGAGGAATATGATCAGGGTGATGGAAACAAAAAGTGACATGTAAATGTTTTGTTTCGATATTTATATTATGGATGTGTCATTTTACTATGGGTATCTATAATTGGCCAATTATGTTTTTTTTGTCTCCATTTTATAATGTGTGATATGAAAAGTTAACAGCCATTTACAACCATCATATTGAAAATACATTAATTAGTACAAGCATAAAATATGGTTTTGACATATTTATATAGTCATATTTATTGTTTATTATAGAAAATTTATGTTGTATTATATTAACATATGTTTATGCTAACTTGTGAGTTACTAAGAATTCATTAATATATCACAAAGTTGATGAAGTATTCATATAATACAGTAGTAAATATTTATTTTAAAGTATATTTTATTTTAAAAAATGATGATATTAAAAAATCAAACCTTGAATTTTTTATTGTTTAAAAAATTGAAAATTAAAATGAATATATACTTACTTTCATGGAACTTCTAAAGGAAATTCCAACAAAATAACTTCTTGCAACATCTATGAGTTGTGGAATCACACTTGCGGTGTTGACATTACCAACATGGATGCCATTCCCTACCTTAACTAGTGCAACTATCATGGCCTTCACCAATTTCACTCCATCATTTAGTTTTCTAAACATATAAAGTTATATTAATCATTATTTTTACATTATCCTATAAATAAGTGTCAATATAGGAATAAAATGGAAATTCTAAAAGAGTGTTTTTTAGGACCTAGTCACAATTAACAAATTTTTTTAAGGATCCATACTTATCTAAAAGTCTAGAAACATTTTTCATTTTTACTAATTCTTAAAATACTAATTATAAAATGTTTGGTGATATTCTTGTAAAAGTATTCCAATTTCTAAGTATTTAACCTTAACCTTAACAAATTGATTATTTTCTTCACTAACCAAATCTAATACTTACATTTCCTTGTGAGGAGATTCATAAAGTTGGTGGTAGAGAAAAAATCATAGTCATTTAAAACAAATTGTGTTTATTAAAAGTCATTATTATTCATTATTTTGTTTTCATATTAAATAGTTTAAATTTAATTAAATCAATTATAATTTTTAAATGATAAAAAATATTAAATATAACTATTATAAGTTTAATGAACAATTATTATAACTTTACCATTAAAATAAATGAAAAAATAACATTTCATAAGAGTAATTATTTAAATTAATCTTTTCATTCATTAACCAAATCCAATATTTGCATACATTTTCATACAAAATCAAC
>JZKD02S1401920.1:0-11266 GCA_000966675.3 Picea glauca
CTTGCTAATATCTTCTTCTTTAATTCTTACTTGATGGTATCCTGATCTGAGATCTATCTTTGAAAATATCCTTGCATCCTTCAATTGATCAAAGAGGTCATCAATCCTTGGTAGACGATATTTGTTTTTAAAAGTCACTTTATTCAATTGTTTGAAGTCAATGAACAATCTTAACATTCCATATTTCTTTTTCACAAACAAGACTGGGTCACCCCAAGGTGATACACTTGGGCATATATACCCCTTCTTCAGAAGTTCTTCAAGATGCATTTTCAAATCCTTCAATTCTAGTGTACTCATTTTGTAAGGAGTCTTTGACACTGGCGCTTCTCCAGGCATCAAATCTATAGAGAAATCAATGTCTCTCCTTGGGGGTAGTCCTAGTACTTTCTTGAATACATCTTCAAACTCTTTTAGAACTACATAATCCTCCAAATTTGGCACCTTGTCTTTAGGTGTCTCCTCCATATGATCTACAAATATTTGACATCCTCCTCTATAACATTTCTTCAACTGTAATGTTGAAATTTCTCTAACGGTTACTGCCCTAGGAATTCCCTGCACTTTCCTTTGGTTCCCTTCTTCATCTAAGCAAGTGAATGCTTTGTTATGACAATCCAATAGAGCATTATGTGGCTCCAACCAATCCATCCCAATTAAAAATTCATAGGAACCTAAGGGTAATATGTTCAAATCCTCCCTGGTATTTAGTCCATTCATGTCTATGAGGAAGGAATTAACCATCTCATTAACTTTTCTTCTGGCTCTTATAGCCAGTTGCACCAACCAAGATTTCCCATTCTTGCTTCTTGGCAATTGCAAACTTTCCACCATCCTAGGGTCTATATAAATATGGCTAGCTCCTGAATCAATTAAAATAGCAAGGGTTTGGTTGTTGATCATACCTTCCACTTCAATCATGTGGGACTAATACTCTGCTTGCTTGTTGTCGAGGGATGCATAAATCCTTGGTACATTTCTACCCATGTCCTCTACTATTTCAGCTCGTTGTACATTCTGAACAACCCTACCTTTTTCGCCTCTGTGAGGATAGTATCTGAACCTATGGTCTCCTTTACAACCCCAACATTGCATAGGTGGTTGTCTTGGCCCTTGACTCCCTGTGTCAATCACTCTGGTTTCCTTATGCATTTGATGCCATTGTGGATTATTTCTGACGAATGGTGGCTTAGCTCCCTTCTTCCTCTGATCCATATTGAATTTCTTATTGTCTTCCCAAGCCTTTTGGAAAGCTGGTCTTGCTTTCAGTTGGTCATATAAGAATTTATCTCTCCTTATGGTCACTTCTAATGTCTTGGGTTCATCATACTATATTTTGTCACTAATGAACGATGGAAATCCACTTAAGTATTGTTGAATCTTGACTGTCTCATCCTTAATGAAAGAGGCATACTTCAACAGTTCCATAAACCTTCTCTCATATTCATCTATGGTCGTACTTCCAAGCTTGAGTTCAAATAACTATTTCATTTTCTTTTCATAGTATCTCTTGGTCAAGTACTTCTTCTCAAAATACTTCTTGAATTCTCTCCAAGTATCACTTTTCTCTACAATGTGGTGTACCTGCACAAGTTGATCCCACCACATGGAGGCCTTTCCTTTGAGTTGATAGATAGCGATTCTACCTTCAACATGAGAATAATAATTATGAAATTGAAAATACTTCCTCATGCCTAGCAACCATGTTTCAACATCTTCATCCTTCTTGTGCTCACCATCAAATGTAGGAGGTTTGATTTTGTTCATTTCTCCTCACAACTCATCCACCCCAGATCTCTTATACCTTATGAAAGGGGATAGACTTGAGTTTTTTCCTGCTCTCTTATGGGAATGCCTATGGGGATGATGGTGATGTCTACTAGAACTTTTTACTTCTCCCTTCTCCTCTGAAGATTTGTGACTCTCAGATCTACTTGAGTCACTCTCCTTAACCAATTTCTTCTCTATTTTGTTCAAACCTTCCAATGGATTCATGTTGAAGTCATCCTGCTGCTCTTTATCTTTCATAAGCCTTTCATTATCATCTTTATGGATTTGGACATCCTTCTACAAATTCTTAATGGTCTCATCCATATTCATATCTTCATTCCTTTCTTCTCCATGTCCGTTGGAGTTTGTTCCTTCCATGCCCAAATGGACATCCATCCCTATGCTCTTCTCTGGATGACTGTAATTCCCATGTGCCTCTTCCATTCCTATGGACTCTACACTGGTCTGACCTGACTGAGTTGTTGTTAATCCTGCAAAATGTGCAGCCATCGAAACTAATCAAACTAACAAATCAACAATTCATGAGAATATGCACCATTTTGATTCAACATACACATCATCATTATCACTCCCGGTTTCATAGTGTTATCACCACGAAAATTCTAGATAAGACCCAAGTCTTGAGAATGTTGACGCGCAATGCACACTTGCGCAAGAAGGTGGTTTTGTCAAAACCACTTTCACCAAGACACAATATTACGTGTCTCAACATGTCAAATCCACCACTCGTGGAGCGGACGACGGCTAGTCAGATCACCTTGCTTCATTCATTCAGTACTTCACAACCATGTAACGTTATTTGAACGCCTCCATGTAATGAACTCAAAAGCTAATCATTTGAAATGGATTGGCCGAGCATGGAAACCCAACGCTCTTTGTACGTAATCTGTTTGCGTTTCATAAATGGAGTTCTATAATTACCACTCCCCAAGTATGAAGATACTTGTGTATCCATAACCATAGTAATCTTAAAGATACTTGACTTCCTACTCTTTGTAAAGACACATTTCGGTATCCCCAACTTGAGATAAATGGAAAAATCTAAGTCGAGTGAGACTAGTTATTCAAGCAACGTGCTAGGCTTTCTTGCGAATAAGGAGGAAAGGGTCCTTGCACACCTTCTAGCAACTAAGTTCCACACAGAGACAATTATAGGCTCATGATTGGAAGTTAGGTTGAATCCCACTATAAAAGATTTAGTCATCAATAGGCCAGTCGCTAAGAAGAAAAGGAGTAAGTGGCATAAGAAGGAGGAATCTACGGTTGAAGCGGCCGAAAGTGTTGGAGAAAATCAACCGGTCTGGTTAGAATCTTCTTTAAAGTTGGAGATCACTAAGCTGAAGTAAGTCTTCAACTAAGATAAGAATGTCTCAACAAATTTTAAACAACCAGTAGAGGGGGTAAAGAGTACAAGAGATGATAGGCATGTTCTCCAATGACCCTTTTTACAACATGCTAACTGGTGTCATCACCCTTTTGTAATTTTGTGATTAATATGATTATATAAATACAGAAACAGATTTTAGACTGTTTTATTAAAATTTCTATCTGGTGATGTTATGACTCCTGTTTTATTTTATAATAAGTTTTTCTTGTAATCTTATATTTTATTTTCATCTGTCTAAATCGGAAGAAATTAAAATTCAGAATTCTTTTTAATTAATGCTTCAATGCAGTTATGTGTTTATTTTTCTTTTATTATTATGCAACTTAAACTCAGACTCCTCGCCTTCCAAGTGACTTAGTGTGCATTAACTTGACCTATTCATTTATATTATCATGCATAGAAATATTACAAGGTAAACGCTTCTCCGCGCACCTAAATCTACTGTGCATTTCTTCTTTGTCGTACCGACTACTTACGCCCACTACTCTGGCATTGTGTGCCAATATCCACTATGCACAGTTTCTATACTGTGCACCGATATTCCACATGCATTTTCTTCCTATGCATGCACCATGTCAAGTTTAACATATTCCTTCATGCTCAAATACTTGCACACACTACTGAATACACTGTCTCAAAACAACTCATACTCATACTTATGCACATAGCAACAAAATGCATCTGCATTAAGCAATAGTTGTGCACCCCATGTGAACCTTACTATGTGTGTGATTACTGCGCAAGGATAATTTTAGTCCGTGCATATACACATAATAATCTTCCACGTAGCGCCACAATTTATCGTGCACACTGGAATGCTATGGTTTCCCGTGTGGTGCCAAATTTACCACGCGCGCCAGTACACCAACCTTTTCCAAGGACACTCTATGACTCTAATTATGGTCACTTCAAATTTAATTTTTTGTGAATATTCAATTCAATTGAATCCTTTTGGCCCATCCAAGCTCAGTGTTGAATTGAGGATCTGATACCAAATTGTAACGATCCCCTCGACCAAACTTAGGCCGGGGTATGCCACTCCAGAGAAACCACTCATGCTCTAACGCCAGTCGGAAACATTCCCAGCCATCAGTTCAGACCATGCTACTCTAGGGAACACTTTCATTCCCATACTGTGGAACATACAGTAGCATACCCAATAGTCAACTACGCAATGCCACCTAAATTTACTCTTTAGACTACGTGCAACTAAAAAATATACATACAACACACTCGTGGAAGATTTACATCTAAACATAAACAAGCAATTACTTTCTGTAACATACAAATTTTATATTAAAATAATAGTAATTACCAATATGCATCATTTACAGGAAATTACTCATAAGCACACAAGCAATCATAGTCACATATATGATAAAATCGTAACATATGCATGTAAATAACAAAACAACATATCCATATATCATACAATTGGTACTTTAGAAATACTATCACCAACTGCTTATAGACCGTCCACGAACCACCCAGCCATAGACTACACTATTCATCACTCTCAACAGTGAATCACCCCTGAGCTGGGACTAAACTCCACCCAGGGTAAAGGGATTCCTATCCAGGCTAAGGCTCATGGACAACAGGAAAGACTCCATCTCAGGTGCTTACTCAACTAACAACATACAACCTCTCATTCCCCACATGCCTGCCCCACCCAAGGAAGTGTGCCCCTTCTCTACTCAATAGTCCCTCGGCTGCCCCACTTCCCTTCCAGGGCTTCAGCAACAGGCCGAACCGTAAGTCTCATATATTTATAGTTGCAGTTTAGCACCTACAGAAATCAATCCCCAACAATTCTCTCGCTCAGATAACTGCTCATGGGCCTGACAACCCACTTCTTCAATCTCGCTCCAAGCTAACTAGGTACACCAACCAAAAAGGATGGGGAAACATGCCTCGAAAAGGTGAAATGGTTGTCTCAAGGATAAAAAAATGTATGAGTGAAATGGTCATGGAGTCATTGACTTGATAGCTGAGTGTGTTTTGGAATCACTGTGAACTCTTTGTCAAAAGTGATGGTCATCCTGATGGTCCCCTCTTCCCCTGTTCATAAGGTATCTGTGAGAAAAATCCCCCCCGAGCTAAGTTTCCCCACGATATGAATGCATGTCCCCAACTTGACACTTGTCATATCGAAAGTTACTTTTGTCCACTTGTCCCCAAATTTAGAACTTAGGATAAATTAATTATCTATACTTTATGTTTTAGGAAATATTAATATAATATTCCCTTGACTTTTGGCCCTCCCTTTCCCTAACTGGCAAAGTTTAGCCCTCGATATCTTTTATCGTGATTGGTCTGGGCGCAGTGATGTATTTTATATTAATCATGAGTCATGTACAAAGTAGGCACTCTAGCCTTTAACATCTAGATGCACTGGCCTAATTCCAAGACATAAGCATTCTGGCTTATAACACTGGCTCACCAACCTATAATGCATATTATATACACAAAGGTTTGTTGGCCTTAATATTTCATGCACTTAGTTATTGTTTGTTTTATCCTCTGTCTTTAAGGTTGCGTGCACCTTAGTTACTGTGCGTGGTATTCAGAAATGTGCACATTACATCCCTTTACTGTGTAGTATATGTGCGCACCATGCCATGAAAGGTGTATTACAAAAATGATGTCTAAACAACTCACTAGATTAAATATACTTGGATTATATTTAGATTTGGGTTCGACTGAGGGATATTACATTTATCTTGGGTCTGTGATAAACCTGGGTTTAGTGGGAGCTTTTTCAGTGGTTATTCTAGTGTATAAAGAGGAATGGCGAGCTCTTCTAAAATCGAGATAGAGAAGTTCAACAGTAAAAACTTTGAGCTATGGAAGCTCAAGATGGAGGACCTTCTTGTAGACAAAGAATAATGGATCGCTGTGGATCTTGGTACACTTCCTATTGGCACACAGATGACTGGTACACAAACTACTAGTAAACCACCTACTGGTATGTCGAAGGAAGATTGGGAGAAGTTGGACAGAAGAGCAAGGAGTACTATTCGACTCTGCCTAGTATATTTTGTGTTGTTGAATGTCTCGGGAGAATCTACAGCCAAGGAACTATGGAATAGTTAGGGAATTTGTATCAATCAAAGTCCATGGTAAACAAGTTGTTTCTTCGAAAGAATATGTATCATCTTAGGATGGAAGATGGATGTTCTATGATATAACATCTAAATGCCTTTAATACTTTGGTAAGTCAACCTATCTCTGTTAATATTATGATTGCAGACGAAGATAAGTGTATTACTTTGTTATGTTCTTTGCCAGACTCTTGGGATAATTTGGTTGTAGCAATTGGTAGTACCACTCAATCTACATTGAAGTATGAGGATGTAGTTTCATCCTTGTTATCTGAAGAGATGAGGTGAAAAAGAATGGATAGCCATAGCACATATGCTTTATTTGTAAGAGGTCATACCTAAGACAAGAATCCTAGTAAGCCTTCGGGTGGGGAGATCTAAATCTACAGGTAAATCTAAGTCTCCAGGAAAATATTTGAGGAAATGTTGGAAGTGTGGTAAAATAGGGAATTATAAGAAGGATTGCAAGTCTAAGAAGGTTGAAAAACCAAATGGATCTGATAGTACCTCTTCCACAGAGGCGAAAACCCCCATTGAAGAAGGAGGTGATGTTTACCTGGAATCTATAGGTACACTTGCAGACTGTGATGTATGGTTGATCAACTTAGGTGCATCATACCATAAGACTCCTCACAGGGAGTGGTTCTCTGATTATTAAAAATATGATGGTGGTGATGTATTCCTAGGAGATGACTCGACAACAAAAATCATGGGACATGGAAGGGTTAAGTTGCTACTAAAATATGGAAGGATTAGAACTCTCCCTGGGATTCTGCACATTCCAAAACTAGCCAAGAGCCTAATGTATGTAAGCAAGTTGGATGATGCAGGAGTGGATACTGTATTGGGAAAGTCATTTGCAATATGGTATGAGGAGAAATGGTGTTGATGAGGGGAGTTTGGTGAAGAACTGTGTATAAGTTGTTGGGAAGAACTTATACTAATGGGTGTAACAGTTCTATTGTCCCTGAGTAGAGAAATGAAGGAGAAAAGACCAATATTGTCCCTGAAAAGAAGACCATGTTGTGGCATCAAAGACTAGGGCATACTGGCGAAAAGGGCCTTCAAACACTACACGATAAAGGTATGGTTGAAGGTATGTCTAATTGCACTCTTTATTTTGATTTATGTGAACATTTCATATATGGTAAACAAAATCAAGTAAGATTCCCATTTGGTGCTACAAGAGAAAAGGGGATCTTAGAGTTGATACACAGTGATGTGTTTGGACGTGTTCCTATTCCATCCCTAGGTAAATCAATGTATTATGTTTCATTCATAGATGATTTCTCAAGGAACACATGGATTTATTTTCTTAGAAATAAATATGAGGTATTTGATAAATTTAAAGAGTTTAAGGCCCTGATAGAAAATCAAACAGAAAAGAAAATAAAGGTATTGAAAACATATAATGGTGGAGAATTCTGTAAGAAGTGTGGTATAGAAAGGAATAAGACTACTCCATATACTCCTCAGCAGAATGGAGTTGCATAAAGGATGAGCAAGACACTGATGGAAAAAGCAAGGAGCATGCTCAGCGGTGCCGAGTTAGGACAGGAATTATGGGCAGAGGCAATGGGTACAACATGTTACCTGGTCAATCGATCACCTTCATCAATGTTGGATGATAAAACTCCACACGAGGTATGGACTAAAAAGAAACCCTCTCTTCAACATCTTAGAGTGTTTGGTTGTGATGCTTATGTACATGTTCCAAAGGAAAATATGAGTAAGCTAGATAAAAAGGATGAAAAGTGTATCTTTATTGGTTATAAAGATGGTGTGAAAGGTTATAATCTTTGGAACCTAGAAACCAAGAAAGTTGTTTACATTCGAGATGTTGTTTTCAGAGAGGTAAAAGATGTGTCCAAATAGAAATTCCTACCAATGCAAGACGAACCTGAGAAAATAGAGCTTGAGTTGGATGATGAAAAATCTAAATCATCTAAAGAAGAGGAAGAAGAAGAAGAAGAATAAGAACCTCATACCCCAGTATTGATGATCCGTCAGGATTTTTCGAAATGACTTATGGTTGAGTCTTTATTTGCATGCATTAATTCACAATTGGGAAACTTAATGAAAGAGAGAGAAAAGAAAATGCATTATACAACCATAAACATATTTGCAGATCTGAAAAAGCAATGAAAAACAACAAACCATAATGCACAGGTTGATAACGGAGTTCGGCACAACTTTGCCTACGTCTCTGGGCCTTTTCTCTGTGAGGGAGGCTTCTTTATTTCTGTTCGAAAGNAAAATCAAACAGAAAAGAAAATAAAGGTATTGAGAACATATAATGGTGGAGAATTCTGTAAGAAGTGTGGTATAGAAAGGAAGAAGACTACTCCATATACTCCTCAGCAGAATGGAGTTGCAGAAAGGATGAACAAGAAACTGATGGAAAAAGAAAGGAGCATGCTCAGCGGTGCCGAGTTAGGACAAGAATTATGGGCAGAGGCAGTGGGTACAACATGTTACCTGGTCAATCGATCACCTTCATCAATGTTGGATGATAAAACTCCACACGAGGTATGGACTAAAAAGAAACCCTCTCTTCAACATCTTAGAGTGTTTGGTTGTGATGCTTATGTACATGTTCCAAAGGAAAATATGAGTAAGCTAGATAAAAAGGATGAAAAGTGTATGTTTATTGGTTATAAAGATGGTGTGAAAGGTTATAATCTTTGGAACCTAGAAACCAAGAAAGTTGTTTACATTCGAGATGTTGTTTTCAGAGAGGTAAAAGATGTGTCCAAATAGAAATTCCTACCAATGCAAGACGAACCTGAGAAAATAGAGCTTGAGTTGGATGATGAAAAATCTAAATCACATAAAGAAGAGGAAGAAGAAGAAGAAGAATAAGAACCTCATACCCCAGTATTGATGATCCGTCAGGATTTTTCGAAATGACTTATGGTTGAGTCTTTATTTGCATGCATTAATTGACAATTGGGAAACTTAATGAAAGAGCGAGAAAAGAAAATGCATTATAAAACCATAAACATATTTGCAGATCTGAAAAAGCAATGAAAAATAGCAAACCATAATGCACAGGTTGATAACGGAGTTCGGCACAACTTTGCCTACGTCTCTAGGCCTTTTCTCTGTGAAGGAGGCTTCTTTATTTCTGTTCGAAAGCTTAATAGTACATCTTTACAATGCCGAATGGCTTCCAAACTGATCTGGTCATGTTTTCCCAGATCTATAGAATCTTTCACAACTTACGGCACCTGAAACGGATTTCCCGAGCTCTCAGAAATCGTCTGACAACATCTCCTCCTCAACAGCTTCACTGCCTCAAACTGGCTTTGACTTGGCTTTGCCTCAGCATCTCTACTCTCCAAAACCATCCAAAAGATGTCCAAAAGATGACCCCTTGGCCTCAAAATGGCCTTGGTTAAATAGTGGAGAAGTTAGTTATCCATCTCCAACTTCCTCCACGAATTTAGGCTCTAAAAAAGGCCAATAACCCTTAAAAATGAGTTAATTACATTAAAAATGGGCTAAACATTATTAAAAAACCCAAACTTGGTTGAAAAACCACTTTATAACCATATAATAGTTACAAACGGACTTAAGCCCCTTAGTCTTGGGCGCGCGCTTCTTTGGCAAGGTTATATAGACTCCATATGGCCAAGCGCTTAGCCCAAAGGGCTAAGCGTTGGCCCCTCTCCTCCTTTATGCACAATACCATACAATATAATTAATATTGTGGGTTTTAATAACATAAAATAATGTGGTGCATTGGTTACAGGACTAAAGTGAAGGCGCTTAGGCTTAGTGGTTGGTCATGGGTTCAAAACCCATGGACCCCAAAAAAATTTTAAACCTACCACTTTGACTTTGACTGGGTGCCACGTGGCTGCCCGTGACTGGGCCATGTGGCACTTTCCCATTCGATGGACAAATACCACTTGTCAACCATTAACTGGTCCAATTGCCTGCCACATGTCTTCCCTGTCAGCAAACCTATCCAATCACCATCAGCCAGAGAGTGCCACGTCATCTCCTGCACAGTCAGCATGATGACATCAACGTTGACTTTTTGACCAGTTGACCTTTGACTTTTTACCTATTTGGGCTTCCGATCAGAATGTGATAACTTTCGCATATGAAGTCCGTTTGACAAAGTAAATATACCGCCAGAATCGGGAAGACGAGACGGACGCAATGGTGTTGGTTTCGTCGGATTCTGAGCACTTTCATTTTTGAGCATTTTTCATGCCCTGACAGGCTTATGAATCCGATTTCGGATCACACCTCCAAACAATAATACCTTTTGGTCCGCAAAAGGTTACTGACCAATCGACAAGCTCGGGATAGGCCACCCGACTTGCTCTTTGTCTCTGAAAGATGATTACATTAGGGGAAGCAAAACACACTGAAGTTGAGACATCCACTTCTGGCAGAACCAAGTGACTGCTTTCTTTCCTTCACAGTGTTCTTCTTGCTTCACTGGTAATCCGTCCTCCTTCGTGGGTACATGCAAAATTCTTTTTCCCTTCTTTGGACGAAGCTCCGGATTAAGCTTCCAACAACTAGCCTCTTGATGTCCATTCTTGTTGCAAAACGTACAACGAGTTTTTGGCATCCAGACCTACTTAACCTTCTCGTTCTTCTGTTGTGGACTTGAGCCTTTACGTCCTGTTTCCTTCTTGGACGACATAGGTTTCTTGTACAAAGTTTGTCTCTTCCAACACTTGGCAACACAATGCTTAGGTGAATGACAATAAACACATGGATAAAGTTTCCACAAGTTCAGGTTTACTTGATTATTCTTGTTATAATCAAAAGGAGAATTAACAAAAACATGACCATTATACCTTCCATGTTGATCTTCACTTTTCTTTGGAGACGACTTGCATTCACTACCATAGTCCTGAAGTGATGCGCCATTTCCCTTTGTGAAGTGTTCTTGCAATGTCTTAAGTTGGCCATTCGAAGCATCACTTGCTTTCGAAGTTTTGGAACCCATCTTGGAAGA
>JZKD02S1401931.1:0-11266 GCA_000966675.3 Picea glauca
TTGGGCACTGTTACTTCCTCAAGCTGTGTCTCTTCCTATCTTACCTCCTCCTCCTCCTCTATCTCTGCAGTTACTTCTCAAATGAGAACTGGAATCCTCCAGTCATCTTCCCAATCCTCAATGGCCATATTGATGTCTACTTTCTTGATGCAGTAGCGCATTTGTAGCCATTAGTTGTCGGGATATTTTTATGCATGGATCCACATTGCATGTCTCGTTGCTTTTAATTTGGCTATGCCCTAATACTATGTGATTGCTTCCGATGTTACCCTCCAAGTGTTGGCGATGGTGTCTTGTATGTCACGGAGATAACCTTCAAATATAACTGCATTCTCTTTTCTATTCTTGGAGTCCAAAGCGGCCTAGAGAGATAAGTATCATGCTCCATGGAAAGGAGTGGGTCTAGTGGCAAAAAATGAATACTTCAACTCCTTCAATCCAATCACGACTATTAAGATGAGTAGCCATGAATAATGAAATTATGTATCCAGATTCTGCGCATCCTTGTAGTCGTCTAGGAACAAATCCAACAAATAAGGGGGCCATTTGAGTGTGGTTCTCTTGGCACATTGTGTTGAAGTTGTGACAACCCCGGCTGGGACTTCCTCCTTGCGACATTTCCTAAGTAATTTGCATGCCATAATTTTTGTGTCCATTCTTGTCATGATGCCACTAATACGCCAAATGATGATTTCCCGTGACCCCCTTTTGGTGCCATATTTCTTCTTCATATCCTCAACCAGTGCTTTCTCTTTTGTTTTGTCCTCAAGGAACTGTGTGGGATCCTCACCCCATGATGGCATCCCTGTGATGTGTGTGATGATCTATTCTAGCCATAAATATCCACCATGTGTGACCTCCATCAGCTGCTTCACGCAGTTGTTTGCGTATTGGACTCTCCAAAAGTGTGGTAGGTCCAACAAACCTAGAATCCCAGTTTTGGACAGTCCTACTGCCCACTGGACTAATTGATTAATTGGTTCACCAAAGGGTCCTATACCGATAGTCTGTAGGTAGAATCGCTTGATGAACTTGGGGAACTTGTCCGTTTTCATTACATCATGGTATGAGTACCTCAATTTCTCTACATGGCCTAACAAATTTGTTGGTACACATACCCCTTCCAGAATGTGCCAAAAGACAATGGTTGCAGTGGGTTCCCTGCACGGTGACCTAGGTATCGTTTGCTTGTCCTTTCGTTGTGGTGGCTGACTCGAGGTTCCAACCTCCATTGTTTGTTCTTTGACATCATCCTCTGGTCGGCTAGTGACATCTTCCACTGCTCCCTCCTGGGGCTATTTCGATGTGGTTGTTTGTAATCTTTCCGGTGCAACCATTTATTCCTGATTTGGAGTTGTCCCATTGACTCTCGAGGCTTTTGCAGGGTTTTCGGGTTGCACTTGGTTTCCTGCATTCTCATCTTGTTGGACATGTTCTGCTTGTGGCATATCAATGTCCATGCCCACTAGTTCCTTTTTCTAGGTTTCCTCCACAATGGGTGTGGGTCTTCCTGGTGTTGTATCCAACGACGGTATTTCGTCCACATTTACAACTTCTGGGGGCTGAGATGGTTGTTATTCACTTCCCTGTGGTTGTGATTGTGCTCTGGTACTACTTCAGGGTCATATGGCAGTCTAGCTCAATTCTCCCTATTTGGGTGGTGCCATGGTGGTAAATTTGTTGTTCACCGAGCTCAGTGGGCTCTGAAACCTCTTCAACCTCCACTCTCTTCTTTGTATGCTCTATCTCTCTGTTCCTTTTCCAATTTCACAATAACCTTTCTTCTCACATGTTCTTTCTTTGTATTGACGTCGTGTGAAGCTTGTCAGAGATGTTACCACGATTATGCTTTAATTGAACCGTCGGTTCCTTCATACTTGCCATTTATTTCCCTTTCCGTCATTGGTTGACATGATTAATGCAACGTCCCGTCAGTCATTTTTCGCATTGAATTCTGATAGTCGTCATTGGTTGGCACTTATTTTGTCATATCTATCTTTCTTGCTATTTATTATTTGTACTAACCGTTGGTCTTGTCTCCATCGGGCTATCATTTTTGAGCATGCGTACTCCTTCTACTTTTGACACATTGTACCTCTATTGTTATCTTTTGATGTCCAACACTATATCTTGTTTTTTTTTTTTATCTATTTGTGTGGTAACTTTCATGCTRCAGGTGGTCRRCTGTCCTTGGACAACTTCAGTCAGCTCCCATTGATCATCCCTTTGATTTTTGTCTCTCCTAAGTCCTTCAACTGTACAAATCCCCCATTTGTGACAGTTTTTACTTCGTATGGTCCTAACCAGTGCATTCTGATTTTACATGGGTGTTGAAGGGATTTACTGTCATACATCAACACTAAGTCTCCCTTCTTGAAAATTTTCCTCTTAATATGTCTTTCATGCCAAGATTTGTCCCTTGCTTTCTGAACTTCTTGGTGGAATCCTGCTAGGATCCTATCTTCCTCCATGATCATTAGTTGATTCAACCTATCATGTACTATGTCTCATTTTGTCATGTTCGTAATTACTGCTACACGTAGATTGGGTACCAAATATTCTAGTGGCACCATTGCTTCCTTTCCATATACCAATTTGAATGGTGTTTGTCCTATCAACCTCTTTCATGTGGTCCTATACTCCCATAATACTTCTAGTATCTTTAGGTCCCAATCATCCCTATTGACATTACAAACCTTCGTCAATGCATTTTCAAGGATTTTGTTAAAGGCTTCTACTATTCCATTTGCTTGTGGGTGATATGGTGTACTCTTTTGATGATGGACTTCATATTCCTCAGTAATAGCCTTAATAGTATTGTTAATGAAGAGAGTTCCTTGGTCACTCATCAAAATCCTTGGGAAACCAAATCTAGTGATCACTTGCTCGAACAGGAAGTACTTTGTTGTCTCTGTGCTGCAATATTTGACTGGTGTTGCTTCCACCCATCTTGTCAGGTATTTTGTCACGATGTTGATGTACCTTGATTCCATCCTCTTGGATGGTGGTTTAATTGGTCCCAAAAAATATATTTTCCATTTTTCAAATACTTGAAAAGTTACTTGTGGTCGCAGGGGAATCTCATCCATTCTATTCGGTTTACCAACCCTCTGACATACATCGCATTTATGGCAGTAATCTTTTGAGTCTCTGTGAATGTTTGGCCACCATAGTTCTACACACAATACCTTATGCCCGGTAGCTTTGCCTACGTAATGTCCTCCTGCTATTCGCTCGTGGGATTCTGCTAGAATCCTTGGTCTTTCATGTTCTAGCACACATCTTGTCAAGATGTTATATGCGCCCATTTTGTATAAGTGTCCTACAATCAGCTGATAATATGCAGCCATGACTACTAGATTTTTTTTATGCATGGTGTTATATTCATGTGGTGCAATCCTTGTACTCAAGTACTAGATAATGTTTGCAAAGTATTCATCGATGATCTAGACTAAAAATAACTATGTGTCCAGAAAGTCGTCTTCTAGATTTGTAAGTTCCTCCCCATTCGTGATCCTTGACAAGTGATCTAGTTCTGCATTCAACTTCCCTAGTTTGAATATTACTTCAAAATAAAATCTTGAAACAACAATAGCCATCTACAAATTCTCTCCCCCAACACTGGCTTATTGAATAGGTATTTGAGTGTTGAATGGTCTATGAACATATTGAAATGTTTTTCTAATAAGTAGTGTCTGAACTTCTGAAGTGCGTAGACCAAGTGCTATGGCTGATGCATCTACATGTAGGTGGAAGGTCGTATCCCAATCTAGGAATACTATTATTGGTGTTGTTACCATCTTTTCTTTGAACGTATCTAGACCGTGTTGACAATCCTCATTCCACTGGAACTTTGTATCTTTCCTTAACAATTTATCCATTGGTGCAGTGATCTGCGTGTACCCTTTTATAAATTTTCTATAGTATCCTATGTGTCCCAATGTCTCTCTTAGTTGACGAACGTTTTTTGGTGGTGGCAGGTTAACGATTACTACATTTTTGGCAGGATCTACTAGTGAACCTTGCCTGCATACTACATGGCCCAATAGCATCCCAAATGGTGTTCCGAAGATGTACTTCTCGATGTTTAATGATATCCGGAACTGCCTGCATCTTTCTAATATCAGCCGCAATACCTCTACATGGTATTTAAACAGACTATAGACTGTCTAATTACCCAAGTATACCTCTAGAAATTGGTGGATAAATTATTTAAATGCAACTATGACTACTCTGGAAAATATTGTTGGTGCATTCTTTAGTCCAAAGGACATGACCGTGTACTAGTAGGATCCCCATTATGTAGCAAAAGTGGTCTTGTATCTATCTTCCGACGCTATCTTGATCTGATGGTATCCTAAAAATCCGTCAATGAATGAATAAACTTCCTGTCCTCCTACGTTCTCCAACACCCATCCGTGAAGGGTGTAGGGAACGGGTCATGTAGGCACGCATCATTCAACTTCCTCAAGTCGACACATATTCTTATCCCACCTTGTTTTTTCTCTTGAACTACCATCGAACTTATCCATTCCGATTCTTCTAGAGGTTCTATGATTCTGGCTTCGAGCATCCTATCGATCTCATCTTTTTATTTTTTCTTATATATCATATTTAGTCTATATGGTCACTCTCTGATTGGTCTTGCCTCATCTCTGAGTGGTATCTTCATTTCACCTATCTCTCCTGCTATGCCCTTCATTTATTTGAACATTTTGGGGAATAGGTCGTTGTACTCGCGCAGTAACTCTGTTATGCTTTCCATTTTTTTCTCATCCCAGTAGTCTCCAATGCTCGTCATTTTTGGATTCTCAATTGTCCCAATGTTGAATTTTTTTACCTTAATTGACACAACAATTACTTCCAATTATAGAGGTGGACCTTCCACTTCTCTTTTGCCTTCAGCTTCCTCAATCTGAATATCACGCAGATCGTCTTCATTTGTTACTTCTTCCTGCACATGTTAGAATGACAACAGTTCTTTGATTGTCTGTCTATTCCATTGTTGTTACTCTATTATGAGTCTGACTTCTGGTTCATGAATGAATATCACTTGTCTTATTTGTTTAAGTGATGCATTTATGTTGGGGTTCTCATGTTCAAATGAGAAAGTGATTATAAAGTTCTATTGTATCATTGTCCAGCTCGTAGTTCCTTTGCGTAGTTCCTGGTCCATATACTAGTTTGTTGGGATGCCCTCTAAGGTGTGTACAAAATTATGAGGCCATTCCTCTGGGGGTGTCATTTTCCCCAGCGTTTTGCACTTGTCTAAGTGTTTCGTTGGTGCCCTCTATTGGTTGTGGAGCCTGATTATCTTCCTGATTTAGAGGTCTTTTGTTTTTAGCTGTGTTTATACCCCATGAAGTATTTACACCCTAGAAGTATGTACACTCTTCAATGCGGGGGAGTGCAGAGGGGTTTACCCCCTCTGTGGGGTTCGGGGGTGAAGCCCCCAAAGGAAAAATTGCCTTGTAAGAGTATATTGTAATTTCATTCTAAATTTGGACCATTCATTATAAGGTCGCAAATCTAACAGTAGAAGTTATGTTAGGGTTTTTTTCCCTAGAAGGCAACCGTCTCTTATGAGGAAAATGTATTGTGGCTATGTATCAGGGCGAATATTGTATTTTGAGATAGGAGACTGTGAGAGAAAGAAGAGGAAGTTACAGCGGGTTTGTTGTAGGTTGCATCCCTTCATTTGTTTGATAATAATAAAGGAAGGACTTGGCAATTTGTCTGGTGGACATATCCCATACTGGGTGAACCACGTATATCTGTGTCTCTATTGTATTGTGTATCTTCTGTATTTTATTTCCACATTTTATTTTATTTTATTTCTCCACGGTCCTATTTTTCTAACACCCCCCGTCCATCGTACTTCTGTTGTTGGTTGCTTCTCATTTCTGCGCCAAACCTTATGTGCAGTAACCGCTTACATTTGTACTAGTCCTTGATTGTTTTCTTGTGTATGCCCCACCATCTTGCATGTGTGGTCTTGAGTGCTATATCTAGTGCTAACATTATCTGATTTTCTAACAATTCATCTTCGTAATGTGTCAAGAATTCTTCTAGATTGTTTACCCCGTGGAAACTGGGTGGTTCCCTTATCTCCGTACCTACCCATCTTACTGCACGGTCTATTATTGTGCATCTTCTTGTGGAAACTTTGTGTAGACTTTGTTGTGAGTTTTCTAAACCTATATCTGAGTCTGACACACATGAATTAATGCTCCACCAACTGAGTATCCCATCTGTAGTTGGGTTTACATAATCCTTATCTCGTGAAGTTGTTCTCTACAAATGGATAATTTCCTCCAAGTCCAAGCAAATAGGCTCTACAAACCTTTCCCCTCTGTTGGGTCTAATGGCGCAATGAACCTATATTCTCCTAACTCAAAGTTTATTTTTGATGTCTTTAAGTTGATTATGGCCTGGTTTTCAAATGCCCAATCCAATCCCAGTAATGTTGGATATGGTGTTGTGTCGTCCACTATCTCTATTACTTCGAAGTCAGCTTTAGTGCGCACTCCGTCCAGATCTACTGTTACTCCTTTCAGCCTCCCTATTGGTAGAACTCTATGTTGATTTGTTAGTTTCAACTGAACGAGTGAATATCCTATTCTGGGCTTTCCCATACATTTCCATGTCTTCTTGGGTAATACATTGACTTTGGATCCTAGATCCAGTTTGATATCTCCCATGTTGAAATCTCCAATGTTGGCATTCATCCTGAACTCCCTACTTGTTCTTCTCCTTGTATGTAGGTGATTGAATATTTTTTTTTCTAGCTTTCCTTTTGTCTCTATGCTACATATTTCTAACATACTTTGTAATATTTTGATAGATGATGGATCATTTAGTAATTTTACACATGATTGAAAAAATCCTTTGATTGTACTTACTTGTCCCAGAGACTGCATTTCTTTGGTATGATCCAACGATGGAGGCATATCGTACTCTGACACTTCCTTGCTATGCTACGCGGTTGAGGTCGACACAATGTCTAGCTTCAAAAATTCTTGTTTGGCTTGCTTAAATGTTTCCTTCTCGTTCTATGCATCAAAATGGTTCTTTGGTTTGACATTATTCTTCACCCATTGGTGTTGTACTGGTTCTTGTCATACTGTGTTGTTTCCTGTTTTAGCTCCTCCACTCGTAACTATGTTGATGTTTCTCCCTTAATCCCTCGCTTCTGCAGAAATCCATTGAACATTTCGATTGTTCTGATTCCTATTTTCTTGGATCTTCCCTAATAACATAGGACATTCTTCTGTGTCATGATCCAATGCGCGACAATACATACAAGTCGTTGGTGGAAGTGGACATTCTCTTTTATAGTGTCCTGGATGTTGAAAGTTGTGACATACTACTAGACCTATACCTCTTCCAAATCCTCCTTTTGCTCGTCCTCCACCTCTGTAGCCAACTTGATCCCCTCGCGGTGTGTTATACGAAGGTGCCTGGTTATACTGCGTGGTATTGTAGTGGGGTTGTGTTGCATTGTACTGTTGATGTGTTGTGTTATATGGTTGATGCGCAATATTATACTACGACTGCGCAGTGTTGTATGGGGCTGGTACCTGGTTAAACTGAGGTGTGGCTTGCTCGGTCATCATTTATGCTTGCACCCTATATGCATCTGATGTCCTCTCTCTCATCAACTCCATGGTTCTATAGTCTTTGTCATCATGGCCTACTGACTTGCAAAAGTTGCAATATGAACTCTTTGGGAATGTATGGTACTTCTACATCATTGGGCAGTGATATGGATCGTGGCCCTGTTTCTTACAAATTTCACACCAAAGTCCTTCTGTTGGTAACGGATTTGGCATTTCAGATGCCATGTACTCTGCGAATGTTGGACATTCATTCTTACGGTGTCCTTCCGTCCTGCATGTGGTACACCAAGTGACTTCTCGTTTGTCCTTACTTTTGTTTTGGTTTAGCTGGAAAGTTATGTTCTTCAAATCCTCCTTCATCTCTTCAATGGCTAGATCAGTCTTTTGATATTGGTTTTCTTCTAGTTGCAGGGCTTCCTATAGACCCTCTTCCCGTGTCTAAAAATTCTATTGTCACAGTGGATATTTTAAGTGTGGTAATAGTGAATTGACAAACAGGTGCCTGTGCTGCATATTTGTCATGAGATATTTAAGTTTTTCTTTCAATCTCTTGAATCTCTGGTCAATCTCCCATATGGATTCTCCTGGTTTCCATCTAATTTCTATCATCTCGTTCATGTACTGTTCCTCTGAACTTGGCATCTGAAACTCGTTTATCAATAATTTCTTGATATCCGCAATTGTTCTGGCTATCCCGGGTGGATTGTTTGTGTCTAAACTCATATACCAATATAGTGTGTGATCTCTTAGTGTGATATCTAGCTATGGAAGTTTAGTGTCCTCATCTGTGATCTATTTTTCTTCCCAGATCTTTTCACAGATAAACAAGTTCTTCTTCGGGTCCTCCGACGCTTCTCCTTTGAATTCTATTAACCTGATGGTGGGATCGTGTTCTTCCATCCTAAATGTTGAACATACCTTCGCGCAGTGTAGATACTTGAATAATTCTTTCTGAATTGGGTCCCCCAGTTGTTGTTCCTTGTGTAGATGTGATTTTTGTTGTCTTCCTTATCCCAAAATTTGGTTGTCTAAACAGTCGTGTTATTTTTGGTGTGTTAGTCGCACATGGGTTTATGGGTTCCACATTGACATTAATATGGATAGGATTGTTTCCTTCTATTCCTGCTCTTGGACCTCTCGTCTTCCTCTCATATGTTGCACGCAGGATTTCCTCATTCTGCTCCACAACCCGAAGATCCTCTACCTCTGCTTCATCACTTGCCAAGCCTTCCCTCATGGATATGACTCTCTTCTTGGTGTTCACCTTGTATTGGTAGGGTACTCCACTACGCGTCTTTCCAGCTGTCACCATGATTCGCTTGATCTGGTCGTCATCCATCATGATTGGGTCTAAGGCTTCCTCCTTCTTTCCTTTATCCTTTTCTCCTTCCATTTCTCCTTTTTCTATCAGTGCTTCCCCCATGCACACAGGGAAGTTTAGCTGTTTGAATCCATTGTCATTACACCTTTGTTATAGAGAAATATCTTAATAGAAGTATACAATGATCGAATATACCTTCCTCGAGGCCCTTGTAGAAACTCTTTCTTTGATGCATTGTACGACTTCGTGGTATCAACTGCAATTGTTTTTATAAATCCTGCTACAATACTGTCGAGCCAAAACTCTACTGCATGGGTGAACTTGTTATTCAATTGTTGTAACTGCATGATCTAAACTGAGGTCCACTCTAACTATTGGATCCGATTTTTTGTGTGGTTGTCTTTCAACCTCAATATCCATTCTTGCAATAAGTGTGGAAAATCATAGAAAAAAACTTCATGTAGATCAGTAAACACATACTTCTCAATATATTTGTGTGGTGTTACTTTAGGGTTTTTGTTATCTTTCTACGCAAACTCTAGCTCCTTTGTCTTTAGCCATCTTTCGATCTATACTTTTGTGGGATTCCATAGTCTCAAAATCCCCTTCTAGCAGTGCATTCTTATCACCTTCTTATCGTCCGATTCAGTATTATTTTGACCTGCCTTCCATAGATCTTACATTGTTTTAACAGATCTTCAACAGATCACATCCACAACCAGAAACGGAACCATTTGTTGGTTGCTTATCTGAGTTATACCTTTAACATGATTGACCCAGGTTCAAGTCTACTAGGGATCCAACAAAGCCTCTAAAACTATTGGCTCTCCTGGTAAACCAGAAGGCAATGCAATACACAAAAATGCACTGCGCAGTCTCACCCGAGATAGTCTTAATGGGTGACTGCAATACTCAAGTGCTTGCAGTCCAGGACTGAATGGGGATCTGTGAGTTATGCGCTAAGAGTTCTATTTAATTATTCAAGCCATATACTGGCATTATCATTCATGCATGTTATGTAATTGGATTCATTAATTCATTCATACATCATTCTAACATATACTCATAGACAATAAAAGAGACACAAGAATTCAATCACATAACANTATGGGTTCCACATTGACATTAATATGGATAGGATTGTTTCCTTCTATTCCTGCTCTTGGACCTCTCGTCTTCCTCTCATATGTTGCACGCAGGATTTCCTCATTCTGCTCCACAACCCGAAGATCCTCTACCTCTGCTTCATCACTTGCCAAGCCTTCCCTCATGGATATGACTCTCTTCTTGGTGTTCACCTTGTATTGGTAGGGTACTCCACTACGCGTCTTTCCAGCTGTCACCATGATTCGCTTGATCTGGTCGTCATCCATCATGATTGGGTCTAAGGCTTCCTCCTTCTTTCCTTTATCCTTTTCTCCTTCCATTTCTCCTTTTTCTATCAGTGCTTCCCCCATGCACACAGGGAAGTTTAGCTGTTTGAATCCATTGTCATTACACCTTTGTTATAGAGAAATATCTTAATAGAAGTATACAATGATCGAATATACCTTCCTCGAGGCCCTTGTAGAAACTCTTTCTTTGATGCATTGTACGACTTCGTGGTATCAACTGCAATTGTTTTTATAAATCCTGCTACAATACTGTCGAGCCAAAACTCTACTGCATGGGTGAACTTGTTATTCAATTGTTGTAACTGCATGATCTAAACTGAGGTCCACTCTAACTATTGGATCCGATTTTTTGTGTGGTTGTCTTTCAACCTCAATATCCATTCTTGCAATAAGTGTGGAAAATCATAGAAAAAAACTTCATGTAGATCAGTAAACACATACTTCTCAATATATTTGTGTGGTGTTACTTTAGGGTTTTTGTTATCTTTCTACGCAAACTCTAGCTCCTTTGTCTTTAGCCATCTTTCGATCTCTACTTTTGTGGGATTCCATAGTCTCAAAATCCCCTCCTAGCAGCGCATTCTTATCACCTTCTTATCATCCGATTCAGTATTCTTTTGACCTGCCTTCCATAGATCTTACATTGTTTTAACAGATCTTCAACAGATCACATCCACTCAATCCTATGTTGTTCCAACCAGAAACGGAACCATTTGTTGGTTGCTTATCTGAGTTATACCTTTAACATGATTGACCTAGGTTCAAGTCTACTAGGGATCCAACAAAGCCTCTAAAACTATTGGCTCTCCTGGTAAACCAGAAGGCAATGCAATACACAAAATGCACTGCGCAGTCTCACCCGAGATAGTCTTAATGGGTGACTGCAATACTCAAGTGCTTGCAGTCCAGGACTGAATGGGGATCTGTGAGTT